>JAWRVF010000662.1:0-203545 GCA_036785485.1 Physcomitrellopsis africana
TGCTAGGGGTTTTGAGATATCGAACGATCGGAAGTATATTTGCGGTTGAATTGTTTTCTGGTAAAGCTTAAAGATGAATTCTACCTTTCCTGAAAGTTTGAAGAAGACTGAACGGGTCGATCAGAAGATATAATTTTCTAAAGTTTGGAAAGAAAAACATCCTTTGCGGGAAAATATATTTTTAAGGGTTTTGTTGCAAATTTGGACTTTTGTGCATACTAAAGGTGTTTTTTTGGGAGCCAAGACTTTATGGAGGTGTAAAAGGTGGATGTATAGAGCCATGATATGATTTTGGTATATAGATGAATCTTTAAAAGGTTTTTAAGGATTTTCTACATATCATAGAGAAAACTTATGTACAAACCTACTTAAAAATAAGAGGTTTTAATCATACAAAACCTTTTTCTTATATTGTCGTGTGTATTTGTCCTTCTTATTAAGGACAAATAACTCATTAGAGTTTAGCCAATAAATATTAAGTAAAATTCTCTACAGCTAGGTACCCGGTGTATTCCTAGATAGAAGTTCACGCCACGCGACAAATTGGTGAAACCGACGTGAAACATCTAGGGTGGAGAGTTTGAAGAAATATTTTGGCTTCTATTATGGCTGGGGAACAAAGAAGTGGTAGAGGGAATTGCAGTGGGGCATCACCAATGCAGCTTGATCCTGCTACAACTCAAATGTTTCAAGCATTTACTCTTTATATGCAGCAACAACAAGCAATGGAGCATAAGGAGGCTATGGCTACTAAAGCTTTACAATCTGTTGTTGGTATATTGGATCAGTTTGATGGGAAAAATGTTTCCAAGTATTTGAAATATTATTCTCGAGAGATGGAGCTCAATAAAGTACCGGAGAAGGAAATGATTCTTACTTTTGAGCTTGCAGTTGTACCAAAGCTTCGTGAGCATATAAGGGGGATTATTCAAACTCATGGAACAAAATGGGAGGATTTTGCCCTGCAGCTAAAAGAAGAGTATTCTTTGGAGGATGCTGAAAGGGTAACAAAAAAATCACTTATGGAATGGGTTAATAAATCCAACAAGGAGTTGGTAGCAACAGAGTTATTTCGGGAGTTTGAAAGGCAATTTCTTCAATTGTCTCGGGTTGAGAAACTTACACTTGAAAATGACAAGGTGGAGCCATTTCTCCAATCAGCCAACAATGAATTACAGAGGGAGTTGGAATTATTGTTGGAGGACAATACAGAAGACAATGGACTTACTACTGATTGAAAAAAGGTCTCGGAAGCAGTAGGTATACTTGCTAAGAGAGAATACCGAAGAGGCAAGGTAGTGGTAAGACAAGAAACTAAGCCTCCTCCAATTACAATATCTCGCAGGCAAGTATCAGAACCTGCTATACCAGTAAGTACTATTCCCATTCCTATGTCCTCAGTTGTACCACAAAAAGATGTAATTGAGGAATTAGTGAAAGGAATGAAAGACTTACAAATCAAATTCGCAAAGCTAGAAGAAAAGGGAGGAATATCTGAGATCAAACCTACATCAAAGCAAGGATATATACAACGATGTATTTGGTGCGATAGTATGGAGCATCCTCGTAAGGAATGTGGAGATTTTGCTGATATTCTGCAACAAGGAGTAATTATATGGAAAGATGGAAAGATTGCACTACGTGACACAGGTGAGTTCCTCAAAACCAACTTTGGAAAAGGAGGGATGAAAAGGGTTTTAGAGGATTATTTATCTCAACATACTATGGCATCGGGAAAAGCTACCACTTATGGTATCGAGGTTATAAGGGAGAAGGAAGATGTTTTTGATAAACATGTGGATACGGGGGATTTATGGAATCATGCTATCACCAGCATGAATAAGGGAAAGACATCAAGGCAAGAATTGCTTAATACAGCCACAACAATCAGGAATGCCACAGGATGGGATGATCCTGTAGATACCATGTCGATGCATGCTTATCTAGCAAAATCCCACCATGAAGCTTTGATGGATATGAAGAGGGGAAGAAATATGTTAGAAGAAAACCTTGAAGGACCAAATAATAAGAAAAGACCTCAAAGAGATGAAGAAAGAACACAAAATAAAGGGGTATCTACACCGCAGGATAGTAGATCATCTGAGAATAGACCATCAAAATCATATTTCGAGGATATACCACTATCAAAAGAGAAATGGGAAGAAAGGATGGAAATGGGTAAAAACAAAGAGAAGAGCAAGCCTGTTGCCTATAAACTGCAATCAGATATTGAGGCAACAACAAATTTGAAAGAGGTATTAGAAGAAAGGGTGTTAAATGCTAAAATTGAATTTACACTCCATGAAATTTTGGACATTGCAAAGAGAGAATTCCATGATGTCATTATTGACACTATCAAAAGAAAAAGGCAATTGATAGGGGAGTCAGCAATGTCTAATGCGCTTGATACAACATTAACAAAAGAAGAGGAGCTGGAGTTAGCTAAATGTTGTATCAATAAAAACGATCAATTTTCCTTGGATGAGGATAAGGTTGATGACAAAGGTCCTAGTCACTATTCTAAGAAGCATTGGGCTAGAGCCACCACAGAAACTTTGATGAAGGTGGGAGACTTGACAGATCCAGTAGTTGCTCTTATTGACCATGGATCTGAAATCAATATTATGTCTAAAGACATTTATAAATGTGGGAGGTGGCCTATTGATACTGAACATGGTTGGGTGATCCGAGCAGCAAATAACACACGTGGCGATCTTTATGGTGCTTGTCCAGATGTAAAGGTGAAAATTGGAGATGTATCTACTGAACAAAATTTTTTTGTTCAGAACAATACTTCATATCCAATAATTCTTGGACAACCATATATTATTGCTGTGAGGATGGAAACCAAAGTATTAGATGATGGATCTGCATGTGCTCGCATTAGAAGCCAAGATGGTAAACGAGCAGTGCAGTTTTTAACAATACCTGCTAATTATGAGCGCAATAGGGATTATCTACGAAGTAGCATATTACCAAAAATTGATGAAGAGTTTAAGGATTTTTGCAAGGTACCACTATAGAACGAGGATGTGGTGGTACATCAGAGAAGGTACTCTCGCAAGGAGAAGAAAGTACCTTTTGTACAGGAGTTTTAGAAATTTTTCAAAGTGGATTTACTGTACATATGCAAATTAATGATCTACAAAAACGAGAGAAAAGGATTGTGAGAAAAACAGAAAAAGACCTAAAAAGAGTGGGTGTGCTTGATGGAGATGAGAAGATAATAGGTATATACACAGAAACAGGTTTAGAAGATATATTGGAAGAACTTATAAAGGTTGAAGTAACAGATGAAGATCATGTGGTGCAAGTACATTCAAGAGAGCTCTATTCCATTATACAAGCGTTTCAAGGTTATGAAGTCAAGGTTGAAACTAGGTATAAAACAGTAGGAAGAAAAATAAAACCTGTAGCTATACCATTGCCTAGTGATTCAAACCACCAAGTTCAAGAGGCTTCAAAGGAAAGGAGTTTACGAAATCTTGATCAAATTGGCCATAAGTTTACAGAAAGTACGTTCAAGGAGTTGAAAGTAGGATCCGCAGATTTTCTTCTACCTACCGAAGAAATAGAATTCAAAAAAATGTTGAGGAAGCATGGAAAAGCTTTTGCTTTTGAACCCTCAGAAATTGGATGTGTGGATCCAAGTATTGTGGCGCCAATGGTTATATTTACAGTTCCACATGCTCCATGGGATCTAAGGCCAATTTCGGTACCTAGAGCGCATCTATCCAAACTTATAGAATTATTAAAAGAAAAGATACGGATGAAAATTTTAGAACCATCATTTACACCGTATTCTAGTCGTTGGTTTACAGTACCAAAGAAGAATGGAACTCTACGATTTATTCAAGATATGCAACCAGTGAATCAAGTGACCATTAGAAATACAGGATTGTTGGAGAATTTGCTGAAGCATTTGCTGGTAGAGCCATTTATTCTATTGGAGATCTTTATTCTGGGTACGACCAGTTTTAACTTGCGGAAGAAAGCAGGGATATCACTACTATGAGGACACCTTTAGGGCTGGTGAAAATGTGTACATTACGACAAGGAGCAACAAACTCAGCTGCTCATATGATGAATGGGATGAATAAGGTGCTGCGTGATTTTATTCCAGAAAAGACTATGCCTTTCTTGGATGACATTCCAATAAAAGGGTGTATAGAAGAAGAAAAAGAGGAAATAATGGATCAGAGGGGGTGTCGTAAATTTGTATCTAATCATATTTTTGATTGTGATAAGATTTTATCGCGGCTTGAAGAAGTCCACTTGACCCTATCAGGAGCTAAATCAACCTTTGGCGTTCAAGAGGTTGTTATTGTGGGGCATTTATGTGGATGGTTTGGTCGTAAACCAGACCCTACTAAAATAGATGCCATACAACGGATGAAAGAAGTTTGTAGCTCACAAACAGAGGTACGGAGATTTTTGGGAGCTTGTATATTTTATTACGTATGGATTCCACATTATGCACATATAGCAGATCCTCTCTATGGTCTGCTACGAAAAGGGAAGAGGTTTAAATGGGAGAAGATACATATAGAAGCAATGCAAACGTTGAAGCAATCATTGTCTTCTCCACTTGTGCTACGTACAGTAAATTATGAGAATGGAAAACCGGTGATACTTACAGTTGATACTAGTCCAATAGCTATTGATTGGGCGCTCAAAGGCGGCGATGATGAAGTAAGGGAATCGATTTCTTATCGATTTGGAGGCAAAACGTAAGAAATTAGAAAGGCGGTGCTATCCACTTGGTAAAAGCGAAAGGTGTGAAGCGTTAATGACCATGAAAAGCCCGATGAATTATCTAATTGGAACACTCGGTGATAGTGGAAGCAGTTATTTACGCTATTGAATAATACCAATTGTAATACCCACGATATTGCTATCTTTGACGCTTGGCTGGGGCAATTAGAATCTTTAAATCCTGAATTCAAGCACATAGCAGGTAAAAATAATCCAGTGGCGGATATGCTATCTCGGGCTAGGTATGAACAAGAAGAAGATTTAATTGATAATACCGAAGATGTAGGTATTACCTTCTATTCTCGAACACAACAAGGAGAGAAGGAGTATCCAAAACTATTCATGGAAGAACTATATGAAAGAGAATGGTTAGATATTGGATACTATTTGAGTACGCTATCAAGGCAACTAGAATGGAATGATATTTATTTTAAGCAAATTAGGCGGAAAGCCTACAACTACCTTTTATAAGATGGATACTTATGGAAGCGATGTAAAAGGGACAGTGGTATACCACAAAGAATAATTTGCAAGAAGGAAATGCAAGAGCAATTGATTCAAGAATTCCATAATAGCTTGTGGGCGGGTCATAGAGGTATTTATGCTACCTTTAACAAGCTTAAAGAAAAATATTGGTGGCGTAATATGTATAGAGATGTAGTAAAGTTTGTGGAATCATGTCAAACTTGCCAAATGTATTCAGAGATTCGACATAGAGACGGGTTGCATCCTACATATCCTCTAGCAATACATTATAAATGGGTGGTGGATTTAGTTACTATGCCTATGGGATTATGGCAAATGCGATACTTGGTTTTGGCACGAGAAGATTTATCCAACCAGGTGGAGGGAAGAGCTCTACGAACAAAATCCACTGAAGGAGTTTGTAGATTTTTACTAGAGGATGTGATTTGTAGATACGGATGTATTGGAAAAATTATTGCTGATCGTGGAGAATTAGATACGTATGAGGCAAGGAATTTTTTTGAAAGATGTGGGATCAAGCTTGCACTTATAATAGCGTATAATCCAGAGGGTAATGCCAAAAGTGAGCGAGGTCATCCTCCGATAGTAAAAGCCATTGTTAAAGCATGTAAAAGAAAGGCGAAGGAGTGGCCAAGATTATTACCATTTGCTCTATGGGCTGATCGTACTACTCACAGTTCAGTAACTGGATATATGCCCACAGAATTGATACAAGGACAAAAGCCTATTATGCCGATTGAAGAACAAATATATACTTGGAATGTATTACCTTGGCAAGACAATGTGTCTAGAGAAGAACTTCTTGCACTTCGAATCTGTCAATTGGAGAGAAGACCTGAAGATATAGAAAAAGCAGTTGTTAAACTAAGGGAGGCACGAATCAAAAATAAAGATAGATTTGACAAGCGACATCGATTAAGGCCAAAAGAAATTCAAGAAGGTGATTGGGTTTTGGTGTATGATAGTAGCTTGGATAACCAGCATAGTACTCTTAGAAAATTTTCTAAACGCTGGTTTGGACCTTATGTGGTTGTAAATGTTTTGGATAATGCCACATATGCATTAAGGGAGCTAGATGGAATACACCTTAAAGTTCCAATTGCAGGAAAACGCATAAAACTCTTCAAACAACGGGATCAAGACGTAGCACATGAAGATATGAAAGAAGAAATTGACTTCTTTACAGATGAAGAAGAAGAACAAGATTTTGAAGAAGATATTGCTGGAGCAATAGTATGACGCCGACCACAACTTCAACTCTTGTTGGTGCATACCGGAGGATGCACAGGTTTGGAGGGGGTGGATGTCGTGTTGTGGTTTGGCTACTATATAAAAAAATTGTACATGTATATTTGATGTACAATTTACTACTTAACTAAATGAAAGTCATATTAGTGGATTTTATTGGTTATAGGATGTGATTAGGTTGCTAGTTTAGAAAGGATCTATTAAAAAGATTATTATTAAGGTTTATACGACCTTATTTTCTTTTTAGTAGTGACTTTTGAAGTTAATTTTATATGGATAGTAACTTGTATATATCTTAAGTCACCTATGTTAGACATTGGTGATCCTTAAGATCTTATTTATTTCTTTTATTTGGTACTTAAAGCACCAAGTATGTAAATCTTATAAGAAGGGGGTTAGAAATGGGTTTTTAGCATATAAAGGGTAGTTTGGCCATCCATGTGATGAATAGAGGTGGATGATAGAAATCTCTATTCTAATTGGCCAAAAATCATGCCCAATGGGCTTCAAGGTGGCTGCCCGAGGGTTTATTAGGAGTTAGGGTTTGTTTTTCGGAGGGAGTCGAACATCAGAGGCTAGGGTCATCAGGTTTAGGTTTTTGGGTATGGTTTAGGTGCAAATCTTGCATGATTTGGACTTTTAATGAAGGAGTTATAGGCACTCAAAGTTAGGGTGTCGATTTTGGACATACTGTCACTCTTTTGGATATATCTCGCGCATACAGAGAGCAATCAAAGATCGGCGACTGAGGTTGGAAAGCGCACTTTCTCGGCTACACTTTTCACGTATATCTTGATAAAATCCAAGCTAGGATCAAGGAGATATTGCGAGTTGAAGTCAGTGCTTGTAAGCTAAAGGCAGTAAGTGACTCTGCTTAACTAGCAGTTACATTTTGAGCTATATCTTAGTCAATTTGATAGATTTTTGGCTCAAAATTTTCAGGAGTATATATGTTTATGTCACAAGACTATGTGCAAAATTTTTGTGGCATTAGGTTTTGGATTTGTGAGATATAGAGAAAATAGTGCTCGGGTGTCTCTGAGCTAGGGTTTTAAGCACCTGCTAGGGGTTTTGAGATATCGAACGATCGGAAGTATATTTGCGGTTGAATTTTTTTCTGGTAAAGCTTAAAGGTGAATTCTACCTTTCCTGAAAGTTTGAAGAAGACTGAACGGCTGGATCAGAAGATATGATTTTCTAAAGTTTGGAAAGAAAAACATCCTTTGCGGAAAAATATATTTTTAAGGGTTTTTGTTGCAAATTTGGACTTTTGTGCATACTAAAGGTGTTTTTGGGAGCCAAGACTTTATGGAGGTGTAAAAGGTGGATGTATAGAGCCATGATATGATTTTGGTATATAGATGAGTCTTTAAAAGGTTTTTAAGGATTTTCTACATATCATAGAGAAAACTTATGTACAAACCTACTTAAAAATAAGAGGTTTTAATCATACAAAACCTTTTCTTATATTATTGTGTGTATTTGTCCTTCTTATTAAGGACAAATAACTCATTAGAGTTTAGCCAATAAATATTAAGTAAAATTCTCTACAGCTAGGTACCCGGTGTATTCCTAGATAGAAGTTCACGCCACGCGACACCGTGCAGCTGGAACCCTGTACAATTCCCAGTAAAGGTCCTATTCTCTCCTCAAAACCCTCTCCTTGTTTTATGATAGATGTATATTTTGGACCAAAAAATTACAGAGCCTCTGCCTTATTAGATTCAGGAGCCTCAGCATGTTTTCTAGATGAACAATTTGTTAAGAATCATAAAATACCTTTAGTACAGAAACCTAAACCTGTACATGTAGAAGTCATAGATGGTCGCCCATTGTCCTCAGGAGATGTCACTCATGAAACCCGTCCTATAAAAATAACAATAGATGGTCATAATAGCTATGTAACCTTTAACATAATTAAATCTCCATCTAATCCAATTATTCTAGGTTTGTCATGGCTAGAAAAATATAACCCTCAAATAGATTGGAATTCTCGTAGACTTGACTTTTCCAGGATATTATTAAACATCCTATCGATCCAGTAAAAAGCTACAAGCCTAGTACAATAAAACCTGTACTAATAGGTGCAAAAGCATTTATACACGCAGCAAAAGAAGGACCAACTTTTGCTATTTACGCAACACCCATTTCTGATAGTGGAAAGGCTTCAAGTGGTATTCCAAGCCAATACCGAGACTATCAAGATATTTTTGAGAAGAAGAATGCTGATATTCTTCCGGAGCATCGCCCATATGATTGTTCGATTGATCTCAAAGAGGGACCTCAGCCTCCTTTTGGACCAATCTATAATTTATCACAAAATGAGTTGGCTGAACTCAAGGAGTATATTGAAGAGAATCTGGCCAAGAACTTCATACGCCATTCCAAATCTCCTGCAGGAGCTCCAATTCTATTTGTGAAGAAAAAAGATGGATCATTACGAATGTGTGTGGATTATCGGGGACTTAACAAGATCACTATCAAGAACAGGTATCCACTACTTTTAATCTCTGGACTTCTTGATCAACTAAATCAAGTTAAGATCTATACAAAAATAGATCTACAAGGAGCATATAACTTGGTTCGTATTAAAAAAGTAGATGAATGGAAAACTGCATTTCGAACAAGGTATGGACATTTCGAATATAATGTTATGCCTTTTGGACTCACAAATGCACCAGCTGCTTTCCAACATCTCATGAATGATGTTTTTCATGAATTCTTAGATGATTTTGTTGTCTGCTACCTAGACGACATTTTAATCTACTCTAAGAACGTAGAAGAGCACGAAATACATGTTCGTCATGTCTTACAAAAACTCAGAGAAACAGGATTGTATGCCAAGATGGAAAAGTGTATATTTCACACTACTCAAGTTGACTTCTTAGGATATATCATCTCGAATGATGGCCTCATGATGGATCCTAAGAAAGTCCAAACAATCATGGATTGGAAGATTCCAAAAACAGTAAGGGATGTACAATGTTTTTTAGGATTTGCCAATTATTATCGAATCTTCATCAAGAACTTCTCTCAAGTTGCAGCCCCACTTACACGTTTGACTTGTAAGGACAAGCTCGAGTGGAATAAAGAAGCAGAAGCATCATTTGAAGCTTTGAAGATAGCTTTTATTTTTGCACCAATCTTGTATCGCGTTGATTTTTCCAAGGCATTTTTTATGGAAACAGACGCATCTGACTTTGCTTTGGGCGTAGTATTGTCACAAATGGGAACAGATGACAAACTCCGTCCAGTAGCTTTCTATTCCAGGAAATTTTCGGCAGTAGAGATCAATTATAAAATCCACGATAAAGAACTTCTCGCAATTGTGGATTCTTTTCAAGAATGGCGTCATTATCTAGAAGGCGCTTCTAGTCCAGTCACCGAGTATACGGATCACAAGAACCTCGAGTATTTCATGTCAGCACGCGTGTTGAATCGTCGTCAGGCTCGTTGGAGCATGTCTCTATCAAGATTCGAGTTCATTATTACATATTGGCCAGGAAAACAATAAGGTCTGTCCGATGCACTTTCTAGACGTTCTTATCTTGCACCAAAAGAAGGAGATGCAGCTTTTGATCAACAAAGAACGACTCTCTTGAAGCCGGAGCAATTTTATCTTCGGGCAACAAAATCAACATTAACTATTGATTCAACTTTTCTCAAGCAAGTTCAGTTAAGTATGTCCTCAGATCCCCTTATTCATGAAATTAAGAATAATTCTTCTAAGTCTCATGATATTTCAAAGTTTGAGTTTAAGAAAAATCTACTCTATTTTGAAGGGCGCTTATATGTTCCAGAAGGTGAAGCACGATTACGTGTTCTTCAAGCTCGTCATGACTTCCCGACAGCAGGACATTTTGGATATAATAATACTCTAGAGTTGATATCTAGAGATTTTTGGTGGCCTCAAATGTGGAAGAGAGTCAAAGATTTTGTAAAAATATGTGATGTTTGTTCAAGATCAAAAACTCCTCGCCACCGACCTTACGGACTCCTTCAGCCATTATCCATTCCAGAACAACCATGGTCTTCTGTGTCTATGGATTTTATCACGGATCTTCCAAACTCAGGTTCTTATGACTCTATATTCGTGATAGTAGATCGTTTCACTAAGATGGCACATTTTATACCATGTAAAAAATCTATCACAGGCAAAGAAATAGCTAAGCTTTTCCTTGACAATATCTACTGCTATCATGGATTACCTAAGGATATTATATCGGATAGGGGAACTCAGTTTGTATTGAGATTTTGGAGAATGCTTTTCAAGATTCTAAAGGTAGATATAAAGCTATCTTTAGCTTTCCATCCTCAAACTGATGGACAAACGGAGCGCATAAATCAAGTCTTGGAACAGTATTTGAGATGTACCATCAACTACCAACAAGATGATTGGACAACTTTTTTACCATTGGCAGAGTTTGCTTATAATAATACGATACATTCTTCTACACAATAAACACCTTTCTTTGCCAATTATGGTTACCATCCATGACTTGATACTTTTGACTATACGAAAGTTGACAATCCTATGGCGAAAGACTTGGTAAATCATTTGTCAGAACTACATACAACAATGAAGGCACAATTAAAGGAAGCTCAAGAACGACAAAAGATAAACGCTGATGCGTATCGAAAGGAACAACCACAACTCAATGTAGGCGACAAGGTATGGCTACTTCATCGCAATATCAAGACTACGAGACCTTGTGACAAGTTGGACTATCGTAAGCTTGGACCTTTTCGTATTTCTGAACAAATTAATCCAGTTGCATATCGATTACACCTACCAGAGTCTATGAAGATCCACCCTGTGTTCCACATGTCTCTTCTTGAACCATATAAGACAGTGAACATACCAAGAAGAAGACAAGTGCCACTTCCTCCTACAGAAGTGAACAATAATGACGAATTTGAAGTGGAAGAAGTCTTAGATTCAAGGCGGCTACCGAACAGCGGAAAGATTCTTGCTCGATCGCACGACTACGATGGTTAGTGAAATGCGACATGTAACCAAAGAAAATATGGCTAATGCAATGGAGGTAGACCTTTCATCAACAACATCCATCGAACCAAGATGAAGACTTTCCCTATAAAAGAAACAAGATGTAGGCAAGATAACATTCAACTTTCTATCCTTGTTTGTAGCTTCTTTGTATTTTGTGACGCTAAAGAGATGGAGAATCAACAGCCAGCGGATTTGACTCAAGAGCCTTCATTTGCTGACCTACCGGACGAGACATTGCGACTGTCACAACCCTCAAGATGACGCAACCGAGACGAAGATCTTCAAGAACGACATGTTCTTTCTCGAATAGATGGCGAGATACAACGTATTTGGTATCACGACCTTAGAAGAGATTCTCGATGTTTGGTGATTTTATTGGAGATAGGAACAACTCCCGTCGGTGTTCTAAATGTGATATTTGAAGGAAGTTATGAAGGTCACAACAATGATCAAATAACAGGGTGGTCTTCTCGCCCTGGAATGGGACACTATCGATGGCTGAGAGGACCCATCAATTACTTTCGAAGAGAACAAAGATCAGAGTATGTGGCAAATACTATTCGCCACGTGATCTTGGCTCCCTTCTACACGTAATCATCGCCTCCCCGGTTGATGTGGTTTTAATGTATGGAGGTGTCACGACATATACATAGTTACCTATATGATCGAGCAGAATTAGATAAAAGGTACATAAAAGGCGTTAATTCCATAATATCTTTAGAGTAAAACTTAGAAACTTCATAGGACGCTGCTTTGACTTTTATAAGTGTCCATAATAGACTTTTGATTAAAAATTGGTCAATAAGTTAGCCACATGTTGCACATGTTGGTAATTGAAGATTGTTAACACGCATGAAATTATATAGGAAACTCGCCTCGCAAGTTTGACAACACGTGTCTTGTAAATCGGATACGTGTTGGAGGTCCGAGAACGCCGCCACTAAGGAGAAAAAATAGATAGTATAAATAGAGACAAGAGTGAAGCCTTCTTCACTCTTGTCAACTTCTTTCTTGTTTCCAGTCTAGTTCAAGGGTCTCTAGTTTTCTTGTCTTTTGGCATTAGCCATTCCACTTTCTTTTTAATATATATACTTCTTTATATTTATTTCTTTGAGAGAGGTCTCACTTGTTTATTTGACTTCATCCAGTTATTGTCCTTGACAATAAGTCTTGGAACTTCTTAACTTTTATTTTATTTTTAGTCTTATATTTAATCTTATTTAATATCTTTTATATATATATGTATATATATATCTATTATTTGATACTCTTTTACTAATATTTGTTGCTTATAACATAATATTTGCTAGAATGGAGGTCAGTCCCAGGTTGTAAACTCATATCCCTTAACTAATATTCCTTGCACAATGTATAAAATTTCCATCTGCCATGGTTAAAAATTAAGCAAGGTACATTTGCATATGTATTACTTTTATCTATAAATTTGGCAAAATTCTTTTTATAAATTTAATATAAATTTTAAATATATATATATATATATATATATATATATATTGACATCTCAATCTAATTAGTTGTAGATTATCTTATAAAAAGAGTCATTTTTATTGGATTGCATTACAAGAAAGTGGAGTATTATTACAATATAAAATTTATTATTTTACATAACATAGTTTTAAAAGGTATTTTTAAACATGTAATGTTATGTTATATATTTAATACAGTTACAGTGCTATTAACAGACACGAGAAGAAAATTAGCCATAAAAGATTAACCAATTTTAAAATATATATATATAGTACATTATTTACATAAGATTCCCAATTAAATGTATTAAAAAAAATTTATGTTATGCTGCGTAGTATATTAGATAACATGACCCATAAAAAATTACTTTTTTTTTGGTGGCTTTCAGGATGTCATTAAGAAAATAAATTATAGGTTTGACACCAAAAAGGTGACCACATGATTACACCATCACACTACAAAGAGTGCAAATTCAATTTAGTACTATCCACAAAAATATAAAGAGTATGATATGAATATATTGAAAAATTTACACCAAAAACTTAATTTCAAACTAATTGTCATTAAATTAAATAATCAAACCTTTTTTAAAATATTATATTTAATAATAAATTATAAACAAAAAATTAAATTTTACAGAGATATAAATCACCAAATATTAAAATTAATAATAATTATTATTATTACTTATTACAATTGATTTCAATAGTATTTGAATAAATTGGACAATAAAATTTGAATAATTTGGACAATAAAATTTATTTTAATAAATTTCATCTCAAAGAATACTTAAAATCTTATAAGAAGTAAAAGAATCTAATATGAAATCAAATGTTTCACGAAGTATAAGTATTTAATAAATAATGTTATGTCTTTTGATATTTTTTAATTTATTAAAAACTACATATTTAATATTATTTTTAAATGAGAAATTTATAAAATAAAAAAATAGCAAGTTGTACTATATTATATGATATTTTCTAAAAAATTTAAACAAAAATATTAGAATAGTTTTGATTGTTTGAAAATTTTCAAAGATAGTTGTTAGTTGAATAAAAATATAGATTTGTTGAATAATTTTTTAAAACTTAAAAAAATACATATATATATATATATATATATACACACACACACACATACATATCACAAAATTCTCTAAAAAATCTTTGGTCTTTTTAGATATATAAAGAAGTAGTCTAATAATTTGTTAAAAACATGTTACTAAAGAACAAAATGATGTTATAAATTAGAGCTTAAATCATCTCCCAAAATTTTCTAAAATTCTCCTGAATCTTATAAGTATTTTTATTACTTTGTCTTAGATCTTCAAAGAATCTTTCATTTTTGTTCAAAAGTTTCCAATTATATTATATCCTATTATATCCTTTTAGGATCTTTTTTAATCTTTCATAGTTTTTTGAAAATTTGTAACCTTTTCCAAGAAATTCATATTTTTAAAGAATTTCTAGTTTATATAATTTTGAATAGAAGTTGCTAAAGCGCCCAATTTGCATGGTATAAAATAAGAATACATAAGTAAGATAAAGTAAAGAATACATAATAATAATAATTATAATAATAAGGACCATTAATTAGACAAATTATTAGCTTATTAAACATGAATGGAAGAATTCCTCAGAAAAAAACATACACACACACACACAGCTCTTAACAGTTTCAAATTTTGAATTATCTTAAAAGAATTGCATGAGATTTATTATCCTTTGACTTGAAATAATGAAGGTTGAATCTAACATGATAAGCAAGTAATTTTGTGCAATTAATACTTAAAATTTTGAAAATAATAAGATTATTAAAGCAGACAAATCAGATTTTGTTTATATTGAAAATTGAAAAAAGTATTGCAATTCTAAAAACTTATTGCAAGGTCGAAGTCTAAACTCATGTATGATATTACATCATCTTAGCTTTTATTCATATTACATCATCTTAATTTCATATACAGAATGGCAAATAAACGCAATTTTTTTAAAACAATCCAATTAAGTAGGTCCAGTTCTACAGCAACAAAATGGAATATCCAGTAACAACGTACTTAAAGTACAAATAATTTTCAAAATTCATTGTATGTATTTAGTCTTTTTTTAAACAATATATATATAAACTTTAAAAACAAAAACTTTACTATGGGAGATTTTGTAGACGTAAGCATTTTGTAACTCATTTTAAAGAAAACTTATTGTATTAAAAATGATAACTAAAAATTACACTGAGAATTTCAACTGTTAATATTGGAAACAAATAATAATACATTTTTAAAATCTACACAAGCATAAAAATTAAAATCTTATTAAGAAGTCAACAATAAAAAGTTACAAAATGCTACAGCAGACAGTTGTGAAAGACATAAAAATGTCAAAAACATGTAAACATTATTAATTTAAATTAGCAAAACAATTATGTGCAATAAATGTTTGTTGCAATTCAACATCATAATACATTTTTCAGTGTTGTGATTTAATTTGATTAAGAATAAATTATAATAATGTACCTTCACTCTTTTTTTTAGAAGTTGTAACACATAAAAAATAAAGCTTTAAATTTTATAGATGTCAGAACTGTAAAATATATTTCAATTAAAATAATAATAATAATAATAAATAAATAAATAAAAATCTTACCTTAACGTTTTACTACAAAGCAGAGAGAGAAGAAGAGGTGACTTCCCATGTATATGATTGTGAATTACCAGAAATATGTCTTACATATCATGGTTTTATTGCTAATAATTTATTTTTATTTATAAATTGTTGTGATGTATATATATATATATATATATATATGTAGAAGAAAAATTTATACTAACAAAAAAAATACTGAAAATAAAAATTAATGAAATTAGGGAGAGTATTAAATGGTATGAGGAATACCATTACCTATGATAATATTGTAATCAACTAAAAACAACTTTAACCTGAAATTAATACACAGAAATTTTTTATAATATTGTTGTATCACTATACAGATTTCCTTAGCATACTGATGGTTCGTATAGATATATATATATATATATATATATACATACACATCAAAATTGGACTTTACAATCAAACTGAAACTTATAAAATAAATTTAAATTTAAAAGTGAGAGAGAAGAGAAGAGAACATTGACAATCAATCAGTTTTTGTAATAAATTTCATTTATTAGTCTTAAAAAATCGTATTAAAACACAAATGAATCTTCTTATGATGCATTTAAAATATTGTATATTAAATTAAATATAAGTTTTGTAAATGAAAGTCTTAAGCAAGCATAAAATTTATAAAAATAATTTTTTATGTTTAATAACTATCAAAAAAAAGTTATCAAACATTACAAGTTTTAAAATTTTACAAGGAATATTAAAAGTTTTAAAAATATATATATGCATATATGTTTTTAATATGTATATATATATATATATATATATATATATGAATCAATTTTTTTTTTCTAAATTAGTTTAATAAGAGATCCAATAAAAACTAATTCAAATAAAGACATTTAAACAAACATTTCAATTTCAATAAAAAATTTTGAATCCAACTTTACAACTTTCATGTGTAGTGCCTTGTCAGTCATTTTAATGTATGCGTTTGTTTGCACATGTGAGTTTAAAACCAGTAAATTTGTTTCTTTATTTATTAGATAAATATCCTAATTACCAAATTGAACCAATAGAAAGTTCTGATGAAGCTATAAATTTACCCATTTTCTCTTTTATATATATATATATATATATATATATTGTATTTTAAAAGTGCAGGTTCTATTTTTTATATGCTTTAAGAAAAAAAACGTGATTCAAAAAAACTACTCAGATCTTTTCAATTTCATGATTGTCTTTTCACATTCAATTAAAATATATTTAAAATTGAAATTTTACAATATTTACAATTAACTTTAAGTTTCATGTATATGAATCATGTTCAGTTAATTAGTTTATTGTTTTAAGATGAATCTCATGAAATAACTTTTTTTTTCATAAATTAATCCCACAAATTGTGTGATTTTTCTTTCTAATTGTTGATAGATTTTTTCAGATAATACAAGGATGTTGTAAAATTTATTTTTTGTCTTCTTTTAGTCACTAATATTTTTTTTATCTTTTTCAAAAAATAAATCATAAAAGGTATTGATTAAATTTCCTTGAATTTGTTTTAATCATGATGTTGAATGTTCATTTTTGCTGTTGTAGACAACCAAGTACTTTTTACAACTTTGATTTTTTTTTCATAATTAAATGTAGAGCGCAAAAACTCAATTCCTTAAAAACCATTCAAATCTTGTTTGAACACTGTTGACCCACCTTCATATCTCATCCTTTTGATTATATTGGTGCAACACAGAAAATACAGTGCATTTATTCCACCACTTCAAAATACAGTGAACATTCAAGATGCATAGCAAATATACTGTACTAATTTGCACATTTTTTAGATGGTTTACATCCTCACTCTTCAAACAATCTTTTTACTTTGATTTATTTTGTTTTATTTTTAGTAGTGAATGTGTAATTCAACAACTTATCCATATTGTATTCCATATAAAAAACTGAATGGCATGACAATGTGTTTGGGCTTGGGCATGGGCATGGAATTTAATGCTTACAGAAATATCCTGCATGAGCACCAACAGCAAACTGCAAGCAAACAAACAAACAAACAAACAAACAAACAAACAACAACAAATACAACAAACTGCACTACATGCTGTTAGTGTCCTTCAGGATGCTCTTATCAGCTCAGCTTTGGCCCAGCCTCAGTTAGATACTAATGCCACCATGTTATCTTGTTATATATATATATATATATATATATATCCTTCCTCCTTACCTGTCTGTGTGGACAAAGCCCTGAAAGGCTCAGTAGGGGGGGGGGGGGGGGGGGGGGATAATAAGAATAATAAACTTGACTACTACCTACCACTGTACCACCACCATCACACCCGCTCTTTACCAACACCTTATGCATGATCCCCCTCCCTTCCCCTTCTCCTTTGTCACAGGTTTCATCCCCCCTTCCTCCCTATGATTATTATTATTATTATTATCAACCAATAATATTCACAACCATGAGGGAAATAAGTACATTATAAATAAAAAATTAAATACAAAATAAAAACTGATCCTCCTTTTTCTTCTTCCTTTAATGACCTAGTTTTATTGTTGCCACTAGATTTATAGTTTTATTTTTCTTTCTTTTGCTTGTTGTCTTTCTGGTTTTGTTGCAGGTGAAGTGGCCTGAACCCTCTTTCCCTGCACCTGGTTTGGACATAGTTCCATTGTGCTGGGTTGAGAATGCTGTCAATTCATCCATATACACCTAGTTTCATCCATTCATTTACTTGCTCCTTTTTTTCTGATGAATAAGTGGTTATTAATTTCAGGTTTTTACTTGTTTGTTTTGTGAAGCTGCCTTGTAAAGTAGGATGCTAGTGTGGGTTTTTTTTTTTTTTTTTTTTTTTTTTTCCTGCTCACATTGAAGATGGCCTCTCACCACCACCCCTCATCACACCACCACAACAACAAACCCACACCTCTTATGCCCTCCTTGATACACTGATACATTCATTATTTCATGTAGTTGGGCAGCTTCATTTCATTTCTGAGGTGCTAATTGATTGAGGAGCTATGTGTAGTAATAGTATCAAGCCATTTTCTGAAACAGAGCCTGTATATTGAAATACAATAGAATTACACAGTAATATTATTACTTCAATAAAGAAATAAAGTGAAAAGAGAAGAATTTCATGTCCAAAAACTTTCATTTCACCTGCTAAGGCAATCCATGATGGCTTGCTACCCAGAACTAGGCACATCAGCCTCATTTTCTACTTTTCTTCTTTAAAGTAATTTGATTTAATACAAATATTTCACATTCTTCAAAAGGTAAAATATGGATTACATGTGGAAAAATACTCCTTGGAATGAAGGGTAAAAAAAGGTGAAAGTACAGAGGGTAAGAAAGGAAGGATGAAGGAAGTAAGTCATTGGCCTGGAGTAGTACCAGGGCCTGGGAAGGTAGAGACAGTAATTACACCACCTGGCCAGCCAGGCTCCTTGTAAGCCCTTCTGCCCCTCTCTCTCCCCCTTCCCTGTGGCCTTTGCTTATGGGGTTTGTTACAATCATTATATCCCCCCTCCAAACTGTGTCAAGGAGCTTACAATTCCATCATGTGGATGGAGAGAGAAAAGGGAGGGAAAAGTGACTAAGAACACTGAATTCATTAAGGGGCCAAAAAAATGGAAATTAAAACCCTCTGAAATAGCCATCAATGGTATGGGAGTAGTGCCACCTCCAAAATCATGGCAACTGTGTAATCAAACCCCACAAAAAAATAAAAAAAATAAACATGTGCCACATTTAAATCTTTTTATCCACGTGGTAAAAAAGGGGGGGGAGGGGACCCCTCAAAAAAGATACATCTGTGTTCAGTGATGTAAAAATAAAAATGAAAAGTCATGCCATGGCATCATAGTCAAATGCAAGGAAATGTGGGGGCTAGAAAGGCAATAGATTCAATCTCCCTTTTCACTGTAAACAAACTTAAGAAATATGAGAAGAAGAAATCAACAGGAGAGGCCTGAGGGTTGATGGTGCCCCTCCTCCTCATGCTCATGTCACTTCCTCCATGTATCTGTTCATCCATATTCTTGTCTGTAATACTCAGCAGACCAAAGTGAAAAATATCAGGAGGTAGAAAAACATTCAAGGCTGTTATTCCTCTGAGCAGGGAAGCAAGGAATAAGGGGCAGCAACAAACTCAGTGACAAAAGAGAAGGCTAGAATAGTAATAAGCTGCCATGGTAAGCCCTAGTGAAAAGCTGATTCACCCAACCTCCCTTGCTATTCTCCCACCCAGCATTGTACTTACACTTTTTTAAGAGAATTATAAAATAATTTTCAATTGTTCCCAAACAAAATGAAAAAGACAAAGAAAGTAATTTTTCGTTAAAGTTTAGAGTAAAGTAAACGACAGCAAAGTGATACAATATAATCATGAGCAGTTCACCCGGGTGTGTGCCAGGCTTGTGCCAGTCATGTGTTGTGCTTTATCTCTGAGGAAATGAGCTTTTGCAATATGTAGTTGTTCAACTGAGCCCCCAACTTCTCATCCATCCTCAACTTCATCCACTCTCAGTGTTTGCTGTGCAACACGATGACAGTTTAACTTACTGCATGAATGTCGTAGGTCCAGCAGGTGCAATCCGGTGAACGGAACTTTGAACTTATATTCAGTCATTCATCCTGCCAGCTTGCCTGCCTGTGCCAGCATGCCAAAGCACGTGCGCCGAGCCTTCCTGGATGCGTTCATCCAGACAGGCAATGATTCACGATTTTCATCCTTTCGGACGGATGCAGCCCTTTTAACGTCTTCGTTGATGAGAAAAGACAGGCACAAGCTCCTTTCATTCTTCCGAAACCATGCAAGTATAAGTAGTTTGTCATAAAATAGGATTTTTTCTAATATAAAAAATTTAAAATAAAAAAGAAACTGATTAGTAGATATGCTTAAGTTACTCATATATATATATATATATATACACAAAAGGATTTAATAGCCCGTTTTCTAAATTAAATATAAATGCATGGACACTGGAGTATGAACTCCACATTGAACTTAAAACCAAACTGACAAACGGGTGATATGATTTTATCACTTGATTGATTGATTATAAACTGATCACTTTGTATTAAGTGTTGAAAAATAAATAAAAAGAAATGAACGAAACGTTATTGGCTTTCCAAGATATCATGAATTTTCCATGGTATTCGTGTGAGCATAATATCACGAACGTGTATTAATTGCAGTCTTCCATGTTTTTGCTTGCAAATTCTTGACTGTAGTAAGATCACGCTTTGCTGCACTTTACCATAATCCCAAAACCTTCAAGCGGATCCAAACCATTTTAATAACAGAAAATATTAAAATCTCAGTCGGGAAGTTTTTAGTTAATAAATTCCTGAATGACGAGGCATGAAAATTTGAAATTGTTCGTAGTTGATGTCAGTCTGGACGAAGGCGAATATCAAACCCCGCGCGGGGTACCAATCACGCGGCAGATATCAATCTGTCCAGCGGAGGAAACCCCAGCAGGCCAGCTGTACTGTTACGAGACATGAGGAACCATGATATGGATGTGGAATTTGTTCCCGATTTTCCAGCGCGTTCCCATGATCCAACAGTTGTTGCAGCCAAGGAGACAACTGGATGTTATCACCTGGAGCTGGTGGACAGACTGCTCACGGGGAACGGAAAAGAGTGTCGCATGGAGTGGATGATGAATACAGATGAACGACGTCCAAAATGGCTTTAGTCTCCGCACAGCTGGAAAGAGCCTTGGGAAAGGGACCGGCCACCCGTGGAACACCCGTGTAACTCCGGCCCCCACCCCGAATTCTCCATCATTTGGTCCTTCCCCCCATTTTCACCTCCTGTTTATTTACGTTCTTTCTCTCCTTGAGTTGCAATTTTAATCCCACCTTATGAAATTTCCACTTTTATTTTGTTACATTTTCACACATACAAACTTGTCCCCACTCTCTTTGACAATGTACCTAGATGACATCTTTGTTTTGGGCCATTGGAATCAATAGAAGATCTTCTATTGATTCAGAATGAATGAGTTCTAGTCACTTGCTTTGAGGTTTTCAATTTTTTCGTGTAGAAAAATCCAAGTTGCTCTTGTAAGCATATAATCCCAGTTTATTAATTCCATGTGAGCCAAATTCCTTTGTTCTGTAAAATACATTGAAATAGAGATGTGAAAAATATTGAGAATAGCGGTCACACCATCACCTAGTCATCCACTGCAACACTTTCCATGCCCAAGGTTTCTTTTTCTTCTTTTTCCTATGCCACATCACTGAGTATGAATGGGATCTATCCAAACACACCTTGACAAGTGGCACTTCCACTCAAACCTTGACATCCCTCTGAACCTGCAAAATCGATCCATTTGGGTTTTCCACAAGCTTCCCATGTTTCATTTGTTGTAGCTTTTCCCTGCATCCAACTGGACAATGCAGACATTCATCTTGCACACGAATAACATCCACTTTTATGGATTATGTTTCCACCATTAAATAGTTTATGATGTTTCATCCATTCTGTTCCATTAGATTTTGCAACATGGAAGAGTACTGAGTCCCAGTTTTGGGGTGGCCCTACAGCAAAGCTCATGCACAGCTCTCAAACACAGCTGGATGAAGTATAGATGATCCTGACATATCCAAGGGATATTTCATCCGCTGCACAGATATGTTGGATGATTTTTTGTGCCAAAGTAACATTCTCAACCTTGTCCACTAACATACGGAATCTCTGCTTGAATTGCACGTCATCAAACCACATACCATGCCAAGGTCTTTACACATTTTGTAAAAAAAACATTTGTAAAATCAGTTTGGTAAGATAATATATATATATATATATATATATATATGTATTGTTTTGACAAGGTATACCCAATGCATTGATGCATTGATGTGGTGAATAGTTACAAAAGATAACTCAACTCCTAATACCCAATTGGATTGAGTTAAGAGTACAATTTGAAATAAGTAGACTTACTTCTTAAGGTAATACACTTTTATGTATTATTAAACTACTCTATGGTACTCTAGAGTTCCATTTAATTACTATATTTATTCTAGTACCTAACATTTGTTTTTCCAATACTTTTTCCATTGTTTTAAAAGAATTGTTTCTTGTCCAAAATGTTTGCCAATTTTCTTTTGTAAGAACTTTCAGCAAACCTAACCACAATCTGTAAGAACTTGCCATATCATTGTTCTAGTGTGGAGGTTGCTCCAGTCTTCTTGGTCAAATACAAACTTATTTCTATGAATCCAAATTGTCCATAAGCAAAGTCCTCTCACTAATGATCAAATTTTTCAAAAACATTTGAATTTAGGAGGGATTTTATTTGCAAATATGGCTTGTTTCCAAGAGAAGGCCTTCCATGATCCCTTTCCACAGATTTGAATTCAACTTATGTAGGAGCAAGGTAGACCAATCCCAAGTTTCCTAGCTTACGGGCATTATATTGTTTATACAGAATTAAATGCAAATCTCAAAAAGTGAAATCTCATGCAGGTACAATCTACTGTTTGAAACAGATCCAAGATTTTTTTACCTTTTTCCCACACTGAACCTAGATTGTAACAATCTTTTTACAGGTGATATTTTCTAAACTTTAAAAAAGAGTTTGAAATATCATTGTTAGAAAGTCATTTTGAAAAAAATAAGTACAAGTTTTGCCCAACTTTTTGAACACTCAAACCCATTTGTTCAACAAAAGATGGAATTATGGCAAAGAAGGTGTCTTCATTCACCTGTTCCAACAACTACCATCAAGACATATGAGATTGCCATCTGCACTTTTGGACTTTAAGCCAAGGATAGTTATAAAGCTGTGCTTATACGTCAAGAGCTTATTACCATCCATTTCTTGTACAAACTTCAATTGGATATTTGACAGCTGCAATACAAAAGAGGAAATAGAAGAAATTAAGATACCTAATTTTAATATATTTTAAAATGAATAGAATCATGAGATACTCTCTTGAGCCTCTACAGTGTTCCATAAATTTTAAAAAAATTACTGATAGGCTTCAAATTAGTCAAAAAGAGTTGTACTTACTTTTGTGCAATTATTGATATGACTTAAAATTGATGTGATCAAAGAAACTTGTGATTTTCATTGTATTTTTTTAAAAGTTTAAAATTTTCTTTTATTGTTTTCTCTGCCATTTTGTTCATGAAGGACAGAATTTCATTTTGCATTGACATTTTTGCATAGTTGGCACTTTTGTCAATGTACACTAAATAAGTGATTTTTTTTCAACCACTGCAGACAGGTTAGGTTTGGTGTTGCTTTGACAAATTTTGCAATATTGAAAGGATTTAAGATGTACAACAACAATGTGTCAAATGATTCAGAAAACTTTTAATGAATCATAACCATAATAAATAATAATACTTTATTTTAAAAACCAGTTTTTAATTTCAATGCAACATGATTACAAACTGTTTTTTAGACTACATGTTGAAATAAAATCATGTTTTTATACACAAATTCTTTCATGGCAATATTATTCTATGTTATAAAAAGGGTGTTGCTACACAATTTTTGTTATTGCCACCATAATTTGTCATCTATCACAACTTTTGTTAATGCCACCACAAGCTATCCTAAACTTGTGTTGTACACCACAATACATTTTATGGAACATTGAAATACAAATTTATAAAGAATGTGCACATTATTCATTGTGATGTACATTAGAAATGTTCCATAAAATGCATTATAATGTACAAAGCAAGTTTATGACATCTTGTGGTGGCATTAGCAAAAATTGTGATGACATGTGGTGAATGACAAATTGTGGTGACATTAGAAACACCTGAAATATAAGTGTGTGTCTTTGTGTGAGTTAAAATATCTCACAAATATATTGTATACTTTTGACATGTACTTCAATTTTACTAAAAATTAAAAATTAAAACATGACATATTTGTAAGTATTTTGGTTATTATTACATGTTTTCAAAGCAAAAACTTATTCATTCAAAGTTGTAAATACGGTTTTAATATTGTCATCATTTGATAAATAACAAAATAATTGATGGTCATAATACAAACAAACAAACAACAACATACAGTCACACAGACACACACTTATTACAGAATGATGTTACAATGTATTAACTGAGAATGAGAGCATGCATTCATTAGCCAAACACAAATTCTAAAAGTAATTAAAAATAAACAAGGTAATGCATCCCCCTCCCTGCAACATCTAATTATTATTATTATTAGTGTCTTTCATCTAATCAACACATGCTAAAATCCACCCACGTTTGCAAATGAAGGGTGGGTGGAGGGGCAGGGAGTGTTGACCTCGGACCCATTCAAGAGTGTGGGCTCCAGGTTAATCCCATTGGCTAATGAACCAAGCCCACCATGATTAAGCATTCGGTTACCAGGTTAGGACGCTCATTATCGCTAATTCCCAGGAGAGACGCATTCCCTGGATCCTCGCTCCCCTTGTCCCCCATGATTCGTTCTCCTTCGTTCCCCTTCGTTCCCCTTCTCTTCATTCCCTTCATTTCTGCATATTCTGCGTTGTTTTGCGTGCTGAGCTTCATCCAAGGTGCACGTTCCCTCCCTCCTTCCCAAGCAATCCATCCCCTCTCTCTTTCTTAACAAGGGTTGACATTATGGAAAGGGAATATCATACAAATTTCGGTGTTACTAACCTACTGGCTTCAAATTAATTACAATTAGTTACTTAATGAGAATGGGCATGAAATGAGATGCACATGCATGTACAAACACAAGCATGCTCATTACATTTAGTTTAGTTTTCAATTTATTTTTGAATCAATAAATATCATTGTCTCATCATATTTCAAAGGAAAAAAATAATACACACGGAAAGTAAAGAGTTAAAAAGTTTCTCACAAGCTTTAATCTTCAAATTGTTCACAGAATTGTGATTTTTGTTGTTGTTCTGCTCTGTTTTGTTTTTTTTATTTTTTATTTTAAAAATTATTTATTTATTGAGGACATTATTGATGCATTTTATGACCCATGAAAATAAAACATTTATGTATGGTTGTCTAACAGCTTTGTAAAATTATTGATACATTTCTCAAACTATTGTATTAAAATTTGTGCATTTTCTATTTAAATACTTCTATACATTTATAGACTTTAGTCATACACAAAGTTTATATGTATATGAAAACTAACCTTGTGACAAATTAGTTTTTATTTAAATGGATTTATTTGTTACCATAAGGAGATTGCAATAGATAAGTCACTATGTCCATTGCTTTCATCTCCATCTACATTGTTGTTTTATCACGCCTCTGCTCATCTTCTCAAGCACACCTTTACATTACTTTCTTTTCATTGTCAACTCAAACACCATTTTGATACTCACATTTTTTTGATATATAATTTATAAAAAACAGAAAAAAAAAGGAAAAACTTGGGCATTGAGGGAAACACATACAATGTGGAGTAATTGCATGTTTGCTTCTGTTTGCTTGCCCATCTCTCCAAAACCCATCCATGGCCATTTACACACTAATGAAAGCTTGTCCTCTACCCCACATTGACTTCTCACCCAAAGTCCATGCACTGGTGAAAGGAGGCAGGGGTACCCCAGCCCCCTCAACTTCTCTCCCCCACCCCCCACTGAAAGTCAGCAGCTGTGGGTGCTAACTTCAAGGAGAAAAATCTTGTTGGTTCACTTATCTGTCACTCTGGTACACAACATCCCTATGATTAGTGGTAATCAATACCTTAAGTGTGTGGCCCCTCCCCCCTCATTTTGGATGATTAGGATTAGACTGTGCCCTCTGTGGGGGGTTTTGTTTTTTCTTGGAGAATGAGCCAATGTATCACCAAGTGATACTACCATAGTATGGTATTAATACATTATGGGAGACAAGTGGAAACATGCTAGTGTAGTCACAATAATCACTCTAATTTGTCCCAGATAGACTCACCCATAGTTTCACCTAAACAGAGCTGTGGGGAGGGGGGGGATAAAAACAGCCAGTCTTGAGTATCTCATTTTAATCCAGTATCATTTAAAGGAAGAGGGTGGGAGAGGCAGGGGATCACTCAAAATTATGGCTGACATGTAACTAAGTGTCATGAGGAAAGTGTGCAAGTGTGTGTCCAGTGGAGGAGGAGGAGGCCAAGAGCATGTGCATGGTGAGACCCTCTGAATAATTTGTAAGTGGGGTAATGATGCTTGCAGCTTGCTGGAGGGAGAGAGTGAGAGAGATTAATGAAGCCACTGGACAAGATTTTTTTTAAACCATGGGGAAGGAGCAACAACCAAGGTGGGAGTTTCCCTTCATGGGGATACAGTCTGAGGGAGGGAGGGAGGGAGGGAGAGAGAGAGAGTGAGCTTTGAAGTGAAGGAGAAGGGCATGGGGTCTCTCTCTTTATGTGAGGCTTCTGCAACTCTCTGACAGCAGCAATGGATGGAGGGGGAAAGGGGGAAAGAGTGGAAGGGGTTGTCACACTCCTGTGTCCCAACATGTATTCTCTCCTCTTTTTTTTTTGACCCTATTAGGAAAGCAACCTGTATCCTCTTGGCTGCAGCTGTTTCAAGGAATACATGGTTATGGAGCTTGGAAATGAGGTCCTTGTAGGCAATCTCTTTAAGCTCCTGGTGATCAAGATGGTTGTATTCATTGTGAGTTGGGTCCAAATGGGCTCAAGAATTGTGAGTAGAAAAATTACAAGTAGACAAGAATTCAAGCCTTACTGCAGAGTAGTTTGATTTTTAAAAAATAAAAAAAAGACAGAATTTTTTTTTACCACCTGCAGTTTGAAATATTGAACATAAGTTTTATGAGACAGTCTTGGCACTCAAGCCATCACATGATCCTTACAAGCTTTGCATTTTTGAAATAATTCCATGGACACATTAATTTTTCTTTTTCTGTCCATGGTAGTGGTGGGCTTTTTGTAGGTGATCTACATTATTATTGCTATTATTATTCAAAATTTAAATTTAAAAACATACCTCACTACCCATCATAAAAGCTATTGTAACTTCAATATCCCCATTGTAATGCTACCAAGTCTTAGTCATTCAAGGAAATGGAGTTCAGACCTAATAGCTACTCAAATGGGGTTTTTTTTTGGCCAATACATGTGATATCTCTTAAATTCTCCCCCTTTAAAACCTGTCAACATAAAACTTAAAAACTTGTGATGATCCCCACCCCTCTGTTTGCCATTGTCATCACAAGAAGGTGATCATTTTTCCTTTTCTTTTTTCCTCATTTAATGGTTCATGATCACAGGGGACTATAGCTGGCTTCACTGGGAACCTTTGCAGAGCCATGAGGAACAATGAATTCTCACTTAAACCTGACCCTGCCAAAGGAACCCACAAATCATCAAGTGATAGAAGCAAGAGGAGGCTTCCCCCACTTCTAACACTTCTCTATCACTGCCCCTGGGTAAAAATGGCTATGACAGAATGAGCTCAATAAGTGAGGAACCCCTTCAATTGACTTAGATTGCCTTGGCAATTGTTGGTTCATTTGGGTTACATATTTCTCATAGGAGCAAGACCATAATGGTCGGACACATAAGGTAATTATAAGACAAAATACAATTGGATGGAATGATTGAAGATTCTTAAAAAAACCAAGGATATAATGGGGCAGTGCTTAACATGGAAGGTTATTGCAGTTCCCCAGGTCATTTGGGTCAAACTGAAGGCAAAGCCATGAATAGAGGAGGGGACATCCCAAAGGGGGAGTATCCTAGAAGGAGGAAAATTCCTTTAAGACAGGGATTCTGGGCATAGATTCATCAAAGAGGTGGTGAGCTGGCTCCTTCCCAGTTTGGTTTAGAATGCTCTCTAATGTTTTGTGGGCTTTGAGGGAAGCAAATAGAACATTTATGTTTTGTGGTCTGAAACTTGCAAAGTGAAATATGATGGAGGTGAAATACAAGGCTAGGGCTTCCTAGCACAGAATTGGTGGGCATCCTTGAATTATCTAGTGCAGAACTTGGGCACTAATTAGAAGAAAAATAAGAGAGTGAGAGAGAGAATCTTTCCAATTTCATTATTTATTGGCACTGATCAAGGCCCCATTCACTGAGTGGCCTAGAAGTGAGTGTGTCAGAAAAAGGCATGTTCACAAGCAAACTGAAAGTGATGTGTGACAATCCATGGAGCCACATAAAAACCCCTTCCGGTTTAAGTTGCTTATCTTTTTTTCCCCCTTAATCCCACTGTACTGCCTTTGCCCAGGTTCCTCCACCCTACCAAACAAACTCCAGCCCCTCCTATGGACAACCCACAGCCTTGCAGAGAGTTAAAGAAGCAGCAGTTAAATTGGTGCAATCAATACCACAGTAGGGGGGCAATACTCACCAGTATGGTGAGGGCCCCACTTCAAGGCTAAAAGAAGGTGATTGATTCCACATGCCATGCAAGTACATTTTGGAAGGCTGCAGAGCTTGTAATTTTTGTCTTAAAGCCTTGTTGGGGCCATTTGCAATAATAAGCAAGTTTAGTTGGCCTAAGCTAATACTGCTAACCCTCAGTGGCACAGTCGAGATAGAGAGAGCTGAAAGGGGTTTGGGGGGGGGGCTGTGGTCATGGGCTCCACTGACAGAGCGGAATGAAGAGCTCAGGGAAGGGGGAGGTGGGTCACCTGCTGCAACCAGTCGCAGGGGCAGTAGGCGACTGCCACCTTCCTGTCAGAAACTATCAGAGTGTGTCAGAATATTAAAGAAGAGGACAAGGAAGGAGAAGCTCTGCTGCCCTGTTCTGTGCTGGACAGAGAATGCTTGGTTTTGTGTCCTGACCTGAGCTGCCCAACAATTGGAGGGAAATATCCTGCACAGTTTGCTTATTTCTTCAGGAAGATTCAACCTGCACACACAAGATTTTTTTATTAAAAAAAGGAGGCAATGGTATAAATAGACTCTAAAATCTATAAAATTTTACCAGACGTATCATGTGGAGTTTCGACAAAAGTTTTTCTTTGGTCCTGACCCAAAAATAACATGTAATGAAACATCAATGAACGGTTGCTTGTTTTTGACCAACTATGAGCTGCATTGTAAAGAGTGCTGTGGAACGAAAAGTTAAGGTGTAAATAGAACCTATGTGTGTTCTAAGAATATTATTCAAGGTTTTAAAAACTTTCTTGTTCGTGTTCTTATAAATGAAGTTCAAGTTATTTAAAATAATATCACACCAAAGTTTTCTTTTTATCAAAACTCATTCCTCAGTGAAGGATCTCTCTGTTCAAAATAGAGTCCTTCATGCTCCACAAGCCCATTAGTACAATAAGCACGGCAGTGTTTTGAAGCCTCTTCTAACCTCGCATCACCCTCAATGACAAATTCTGTATTATGTGAGAAGGCTTATTTTGGCATATTCTTTTAAGTACATTGGAAGGGGGAAAAAAACTCAGACACCTTAGCATCTATTTTTTTAAGTTAAAAGGTACACCCACCATACATTACACACTGTGTCCAGTATCTCAACTGCATAATTTTGTTTTACCTATCCTTCGAATCCAATCCATATTAACAATACTACCACAACTACAACTGCAGAGGCATAAGCAGGGGCTTGCAATCCTCGTCACAAGGTCAGAAACTGTGAAGCAGCGTCACAGTATCCTTAATTTCCTGGCTTGGCAGTGACTCGTTCCGCTCCCTGGATGATGATGAAGACGACAATGACGACCATGATGATGCAAATGAGTAACGAGGTTGGGGTATGCAAAGGAAGGAGCATTAAGGGAGCAGAAGGGTATAAAACCTTACCCGCAGGTCTCCGTGTCTTTGGTTGTCTTTATCATCTAGGCTGTACAATACGCTCTGGGTATGCCCCCCAGTAGTAGTTGTGGTGGAAGTGGGTGGTGGTGGTAGAGCAGCAGTGGAGGAGGCACGAGAGAGTCTGAGATTTCACAGTGTCAAGGCAAAGGGCAACTTTACCCTCCCCCTTCCCCTTGCGTCGCGCAAACTTTTCCTTGCGCCCGGCTCCCCTACTCTTGTGGGAGGATCCAGGGGTCTGGTCGGACAGCTCTACTTGGTGAGGTGGACTTCGATGAGCTTCTGATGATTCTTAGATTCTGTCTGAAGTGAAAGGAGTATGCTGGCCGGGCTTTGAGGAGGGGAAGCCAGGTTGCAAAGAGAGCCGCAATTAGGACAATTGCGACGCAGGCTGTTGTATTAGTCCAGAGCCGAGGTGCGAAACCAGCGCCAGTGTTTGGGTGCAGGTGAAACCTCCTGCTGCAACTGTTCAGATTTTGTTGCGGTCTTTTCGAAAGAAGAGGGAGAAATAATTTCTGGAAATACTGGAGATATATCTCACCTGGGAGAGTGTGGGGGGAAGGGGAGGGTGAGTGAGCGCGTGTCAAAGCGTTGACAGTGTGGCACATGAGCGGTGTGTCATATAAAGGGTAGCTTTGCGCTCACATGCCAGTTTTTCTTTTGGTTTTTTTTGAGGTTTTGTTTTTTTCTTACATCTGGCTGTCGAGCTCTGCAGGCTCATTGCTAGTTGCGAGCCCTGGGGTTGTGAAGAGCCAGGATACTCAGCTTGCGTTGCGAGCTTGTGTTCGTTTAATGTTCGTTTGCTTTCTTGAGTTGAAGCAAGCTGATATGTTCCGCCTCTGAACTGCATCCCTTGTGAGGTGGTGTGTTTCACAAGACGCAACCGCACGGACGAGGTAGTAATTCGAGAGCGTTGCGATTGCGTTTGGGTGTCCTTGAGCTTCGGTCTTAGCATGAGAAGAAGAAGCAGAAGCTGTACTGGAAATATGTATCAGGCTTCTGAGGACATAGTGCGCGAGCACTGGCTCTGAGTGAGTAGGGTGAACAAGCAGGTAGTCGTCTCATTCGTTTACTAGTCGAACACTGACCCAGCTTGTGTTGCACCCGACCGCACTGATTATCTTTAAGACTTCTGCAATCGGAGTCTCTCTGCGGAGCTCTAACATCTGTAGAAGTGTGACGATCGACTGCGTCACCAAGCCAAAGCAGCTGGATAGCGTCTATTGAATTGCTGGCGACGTTCTAAGCCAGCCGGTGTAGTGCGGAGTCATTGCAATAGTTGAGAGCGTTGACGAGGCATACACCAGCTTGCCAAGGGGAAAAGCAGCCCGCGACGTGGTCCGAAAGTAGGGTATATATGGTCAGCTCGTACAAACGCAACAAGAAAAATCCCGAAGATTTGCGTGTCGAGCACACAGTGAAGGCGTTGGACGGAACTTGCAGAGAGAGGCGCGGGAGAGGAGAGCTGACATGTGGTGGTGGGAGAATTAGGAAGTCAGGGAGACGGAGGAGCGCAGGGGGTTTCGCAGTGAGATGGATTTGGGGTCCGGCCACGAGAGCAGTAACGATCAGCCACAACCAGCACAACAGCAAATGCAAACTTCCCCACTACCATCGCTGCCCGCTCCCATTCCTATGATGTTACCCTCACTAGGGGCATCCAACTACCACGCCACTCCAACTTCACTGCATCAGCAGCAGCAACACCACCACCACCACCACCACCCGCACGCGCTGCATCATGACCTCCCCAGCGCCACCAAGCTGAAGCTTTTGAACCAGAACAATACACCCAGCGGCAATGGAGGCTTGGTGCCGACGAAAAACAACGACGTCAAAAACTCCGATCAGGTGGCCACGGATCAGGCTCGCGAGATTCTGCGCCAGGCAGTGGTGACCGCGGTCACGGAGTCGAATGCCGCCTCGACGAAGGCGGCGAATGCAGCGAAGAAGGGCGCCGTGCGGTACCGCGAGTGTCAGAAGAACCACGCGGCTGGCATGGGAGGCCACGCCATGGATGGGTGCGGGGAGTTCATGCCTGGTGGCGGTGAGGGCTCCGTTGACGCGCTCCGATGCGCGGCGTGCAACTGCCACCGCAACTTCCACCGGCGTGAAGTCGAGGGGGAAGTTGTCTGCGATTGCAAGCGCAAGCCGAGAATGGGAGCTCCACTCGGCACCGGGATCGTCAATACTGGCCAGCCCCCGACCTTGACATCCGCCACTCCAGTGACGACCCTAGCATTGACAGCAAGTGTCGCTGGGCAGATGACCCCTCTTGCGATGGCGGCATTGAGCCCTGGCGGCCCGACTGACAGTGATGAGCAGGACGACGGCCCCGGGAACGTCACCAGCGGTGGAGGGATGATGATGAGCATGAGATCGCCTTCCGCGATCAAAAAGCGTTTCCGGACAAAATTCACCACGGAGCAGAAGGACAAGATGTGTGCGTTCGCGGAGAAGCTCGGGTGGCGCATTCAGAAGCATGATGAGGCCGCGGTGCAGGAGTTTTGCACTACCGTGGGTGTGAAGCGACATGTGTTGAAGGTCTGGATGCACAACAACAAGCACACAATGGGCAAGAAGCCATAGAACACCTTGACTCAGACCATGCACTAGGCGATTTCCGACACGATAATCTAGAGGGAAGCTGGTCCATGTTATTGGTCTCTGATCAAGTACCCAGACGTCGTCGAGCTGGTTCCACGGCATTGCTTGATCCGATAATGCTCATTCCATCTTCCATGCGGTTGAGTACTAATTCTGTGCTCAGCAATGTTCAGTTTCCATCGAAGTGCCACCCACCCACCTAGAGCGCTGGCAGTCCCCACAATCTCAGAGCCAAGCTGCCATGCAGTCCATGGCACGAAGTTTGCGGCTGCCCGAGCACTTTTATAATTCTTCGACTTCGGGGGGCCTTGTAAGTTAATTCGATTTGATCACCACAATAAGACAATCCGTTTCTGCAGCGTTGTTGCTTTGTCTCATTCCAAGCATTCTGGAATATGAAGTAATCGTAGTTTTTTCCTATCAGCGTTTTAGATTAGAATTCTATAGAGTTCGACCCAGTCAGGATAGGTTTCAGTCTGATTGTCTATCGGCCAGCTTCAGTTCCAGATTATCCCCACTTTATAGTTCCACACAGGATGCCGCGGCCCATATGGCTGGGTTATAATCTGCAAGACAATAGATGATTCCTGTCTGTAAAGTATCTTGACGTTAGGCGAGCGAGCTTCCTTCCCGACGACTAGCTATGATCCCCCACTGGCTCCAGTGTAGCATGAGTAGCGTTAGTATTAGTTTGGGAGTCATTTATCTCGTACGCTCATTAGATTACTTAATTACATTGAGTCTCATAAGTAGGGGGGCTAAGATTGGTTCAGTCATTATGAATGAATCAACTGCGTGCATTGAATTCGATTGCAGAGCTACGCTCTCGTACTTTCACCGTCTACGCTGACATTGGAGACATTCGTGAAGACAGTAGGACACTCTTGACTCGAAGGATTGTTACTGTTCTGAGATTTAAGATGTAATATGGTATCCGAATTCCCCTCTTCATAATTTTATCCCTTCCGATGTTATGTTTGCACCCCCCCCCCCCCCCCCACCTCCCCGATCAAAAATCTTCTTCGTTCTGGTCCCTCTCTTGATCTGCAATGTTTAACCCCTGGCTCAGACCTTGCTTTCTCCGCATTACCAGTCAGTCACTGGCATTGTTGGTGACGACACCAGTTCATTACAGTCACGCTATCTGTAATCAAACGATGTGGAGACTAAATACACAACGGGCTATTTCCGAAGTTCTCAAACTACACATGTGACAATCATCGTAGTCGCCGATCGGCAGTACACAAGTGGTCGAGCCAGGAATCTTGGATAGACATGCTTTCATAATTCTAACTGCTGTGTATCAAGCTGATCAAGGATCGAGTTCGATAAACTGATTAATCGGGAGGGACGAGGATCAGAAGCTGCCAGCTTGGAACACCGCAGGTAAAATGACGACCCGTCCAGCTACTTGTACTTTGTGGATTGAATGCACCATGCCCTTGTGATCCCTCCCTCTCCAGTTAATGCTCGTGGTTGCATTATCTCACAAGCATGCAGTTTCCCGTATGTGCCCTTGGGGTTTGTGTTGCACTGGTAGTTAGGTCTCCAAGCTGATCAGCGTCTACAGAAGCTTCCCCTTTGGTAGATACTTCGTAGATTCTCTCGGACGTGCTCATAGGAGCCATCTGCTGGGTCATGATCCACCCTCCTCCTCCCAGCAGCAGCACCTACCATTAATAAACCCAGGCAGCTGTTCCAAGCGGACAAGTCCTTATTCCTCAGTCCTTAATTCTGTAGTCCCAGTCCTTGGCGTTGGTTTTGAATCAACTGGGAGGGTGACAGTAGTTATTGCCCTGAGGTGATCGTGTTTCGTATTCGTACCCACCATTATGAAGCTACCCATTAATCGGTGACCAATAGACGTGTCGGTCTGGTCTTCAATAACTACGGAGACTGGGATTATCCTCTGGGGTATAGCACCAGTTTGCTCCCCTTTTATTAGCAGATGCACACACACCCATTGACTAGCATCATAATCCTCTTCTGTTCCTCCTCCTCATGCCTTGTTTCCTATTCCAACCCTATGATTAGCGACAACGTCCATATCCAGCCACTGGATTGTTTACACATTCAACAAACTCTGCAGCAGTAATCACCAAGATCAGTGTCTCCTACTCCCAGCTCAAAAAACTAGCTGCAAACTTAACAGCATTGGTGTCTACCTGCAGCATTGAAGATGCAAAACTGGGGTCTCATTTATCTACTACTAAGTGGTAGTAGTGTTGCAGGTTTTGTCTTTTTGATTTTATTGTTTAAGGAGCTGGTGAGGTTTCCGAAGGCAAGAGGGGCAGCAAGGGAAGCATGGTGAGATGTCCTTGAGTTAAGGTGCAAAATCCCATGATTGAGTGGTCTAGTTTCTGGGCTCTCACATGCTCCAAGCTGGTGTTGACATGTGGTGACGTGGCGCCTGCTCTGCCCCAATCAGGCCCCCATGTACTCACTACTGCTGCCCATGGGGGGGCTGAAGTTTGGGTTTTGCTTGTGTTTGGGAAACTTATTTTGGGCAGCCCCACAAACAAACAATATGGAGTATTGTTAGAAGAATTCTATATATATATATATATATATATATGTAGATAGTTTGTTTTTGTAGCTTCTTCAATTGCTTGGGTGAAAGGTTGAAGGTTTCTGAGAGCTTGGGGTGGATTGAGTGTGAACAAGTTGTATTTTTAGAGCAAATGGTTATTTTTTTTGATGATCAAGTGGAGGAAGCAGTAGTCTTGCCTTCCTAAAAAAAAAGTACATCTAAAAGTGAACCTGGCACATGGTACACAACTACCTTTTCAAAAGACATGTATGTATTTTTTTTTTGAAGGTTGTTGATTAACATTTTTTTTAAGAATATTAAACTTGAGAAGAGTTTTGAAAATATGGGAAACTTGAGACCATTTCATCATAAGCCACTTGCCATCATTCTTATCTTGCAAGAATCAAAGCCATTTGCTTGTATGGATGCAATTCTTTGCTCATTTACCAAGTTGGGCCATGTACGACAAAAGAGTAGTGTTGAGTGTCCAAAATGCCTATGGCCCTTCACAAAATTTCATTTCACATGTTTTGGCTTGCAAATCCATAATCTGCAAGATTGGGCACCTTTTCCACTCTTACTGAACAAACTGGTCAAACTTTTGCCTATGTATCCAAGATTTTGAAGTAATATACCAATAAAAATTTAAATGTACAGAATAATTATGAACTCTAAGAACCTATCTAAAATATTTTATTATTTTATTTTTACTTAGATTCAATGATATAGATTAAAATAAATTTTTACAACAATTTAGTACAATAATTTCAAATACTTCAATGGGCTATAATGTGTCTTTTACAAAAAAAAAAAAAAAAAAAAAGGAAACAGAATAATATATACATTATTTAATAAAATAATAAAATAAATTTGATTTGATTTACATAAATAAACTTTTTGAGATTTCTATTTAACAGTTATATCAAATATTTAAGAATCAATATTTATCATCTATATTACAAATCAAGATAAATTACATAATCACAAGTATAACCATTGTAATTTGTCTCCAAACACAATTTTTTTTATAAAACCCAATCAATGATGATTTCTTTGTCTAAATGATTATTTGTTAAATAAGCATTATAAGTGTGGAATGTTTACACAACCAATCAAAAATTTCATATAATATCTTTCTATTCAATTAAAATAAAGATGGGATATTTTTATGATGATAGTAATATTAAAATCATGTCTTTGTGCACAATAAAGAACTCAAGACTGACTCCTTTATTTCTGCTATGAAAACAAGAAAACGTGATATATATATATATATATACGTACACATACATAAATAATAACTGTCATTAACTGAACAATATCAAAGACTTATTAGTTTAAGATGAAGTCATTGATTACTCTGTAATGAACTTTTCCAAGTAAATTTTTTTCCAAGAAAAGGCATTAGCACAATCATTTGATTATTAATAAACTATATTTAGTTTTTGCGTTATAAGCAAGTAGGAGATTTTTTTTTTGATAAAGTCCGCTTTTTTCATAATAAATTTGTATTCAAAAAACATTTCCTGCTGTTGATATGAACAAAGATAATTATAGGGCGTATTAAATGTTTTTAAACGGAACTACTCATTTATGTCAAAGAGCCTTTTGACAGTAATATAAATTCACTTGAAGAATAAGAAAACAGTGCAATCTATTTGAAATTATGGAGGTTTTGAACAGTAATTATGCTCTCAGTTGTTGAATATAGCTACAATGTAGTTGTGGATGACGCAGATGGGAAATTATATATATATATATATATATATATATATAAGTTTAACATGGATGATGTTCAAATGAATAGCAAGAGGGTTTAATGGAAAAAAAAATTCAATTTGAATCATTTTTATATTTTTAAATATATATACCTCTTATAGATTTAAGGCGGAGTGAGACCTCTTCATATGTCATCTGATATCAAATAATTGGAGTTGCAGAACAATAAACTGTATTTATGTAAATATAATAAATCAAATACAAATACTTAGTTACAAGGTTAGTTGTATTTGTAATGATATAATTTAGAGTTGATAAAACTCCTTTAGACCCTAAAATATCATATATTTTTAGTTTAATAAAGCATCCATTGTATCTAATATTTTTTTTCACTGCTTAATTAAGTTAAATTTTGTTAAAGATTCAAAACTTAATTAATATATCTTGTCCAAAAACGTTTAACATGTATATTTTTCTTCCAAATACTAATAATTTTTTAAAGATATTATTTCAAACACCAACTATCATCAACAAATCTTAAATCAAATTCTTTAAAATAATAATATCAATAATAACAGATTTAATTTTCATACAATATCTGTAAAAAATATTTAAAAGATATTATATTATAATAAAAATAGTAAAATTTTGTTTTAAAAAAAATTCCTATATTGAATATTTATTGGCTTTATAGTTTATACAACACATAAATTCAATAAAGTCCATTGATTTATTGTAACTTATAATTGAAACTTTAATTCTCATGTGTAATTAATCATTATGATTCTATAACTTTATAGCTAAAAATTATCATTTTTATTCAGTACTATATTTTTTTTCTTAAAAGAATCTTCTTCTAATTTTTTTGTTCTTTTATCATTTAAAAAATAAAAATAAAATTATGCTTATACGATAAAATAAAAAAATTATGTAGTTCATTGTATACCAAATAATTTTGTGATTTCTCTCATTTTTGTTTTTGTTAAGATTTTACAAGCATGAATAAATATTTAAGTTAATGTAGCAGTTTATATTTTGATATAAAATTAAGAAATTTTGATGTGTTCTTGACTTGTTTTCTGAATTTTTAATCTTGTACTTCTGCAAACCTTATATTTAAGCAAAACCATTTGAACATTACATGTGTATGTATACAATTTTATGCATAAAATTACTGGCATATTTTTATCATATATTACAAATTATTAATAAGTAATTTTTTAAAATAAGTAAATCATGCATGTATGTAAACTGCAATAAACAATGATTAAAATATCTAATTGCATGATCCGAAACAAAATAAAACTATAAATTTCAATAATTGGTAACTTTATTAATATAATTGTTAAAAAATACATTCTACATATTTTAATAATTTTAAATTTATATATATATATATATATATATATATAACTCCTAATAAATAAGCTTTTACGTTTGTCAACTCCAAATAATTGACCTTTTACATTTATCCTTCACTAGCTTATACTTTGTCTTATGCTAATGCTATTACCCAGATTTTATAATTATCATACATCATCAATTCCATACTAGTTATGCATACATAAAACTAATAACCAACCAAATTTTTTATTTTTAGATGTATCATATAATAAATAACATAACTTTAATGTTCCAATATTATAGAATATTTTACTGAAGACTACAATTGTTTAAGGTGTTAACATGAAACTACCTCATTATGTAGCATAGCTACACTTGGTGATATTACCATCTAAATATGCATCATCCACTATGACTTTATTTGTTGATTTTAAATTTACCCTTGTAGCAAAGTTAGAACACCCCCTTGACAACATCACTCATTGCTATTGAAACTTAGAATATCACCATGCAAACAATACCATCTTAGTATCACATAAGAATACAAGACTTAAAAACATAGGGTCTTAATATTTTCCACACCATCATGTAACTTTTTGAGCATCTGTTGTATTTATTATTTGTTATTTTTTAAAAAATCACTTTTTTACAACTCTTTTAAAGTTTTTAACTATCTATGTTTCATTTTACTTTCCTGACGTATTCATTTTTAAAATTTGTTTTAAAAAGTAATTGCTTTTATAATTAAGAACTAGAAAAAAAAGAATAGAAAAAAAGAACCAACTCATTGTTGTGAAAGAGTTGCTTACATACCAAAAGAGTTGCTTCTTATACATTTCACTTCATTTGTTTTTCTTCATTCTAATATATTACCAAAAAATAATAATAACAAAAAAAAAAGAAAAAGAAGATCCATTTAAAAAAGAAAAATCAATACTCCAAACTTAGTCATGTCTTTTTACTTTGCTAATCACCATCATTTTCAAAAACCCATAATTTCTTACCAAACTTTCGTACAAGATTTTGTATGTTTGTTTGTTTTCTAGGCTCTTGTAGAAGCAAATCATACTTTCCAATGTCATTCTTCACCCCAATGTTCTATAAATGATTTAGAACACCACTTTATAACTGTACTTACAAATGAACCTCATCAAGAAAAGACACACCAAACAACTTAAGAAAGATCAAAACACCTCATATATTGACAAAATCATAATACCACTAAAAACCAAATAGAAACCAATAGAATCCCAACTTGGCAATTACACCTAAACAAACACATTAAAACCACATCATCAATCCCCATCCAAGGTAACGAAAGAACTTCATCCAAATATATTCGTTCATCATCATCTCCTTTTAGCTTCAGCCCATGCTTCCCAGTCTCTATTGTTGTCGTCGTGGCCGTCGTCGTTGCCAGTTTTCTGATGGAGGCCTGATTGACGCAGCCGGATTTTGCGGTTTCTGATGCATGCAACTACAAAAATGCTTCACAGAGTACAAAACCATGAGAACCCACAATTGAATTTAGCCGCTAGGGTTCCTCCGGCGCTTCAAACGATTACATATTCCACGAGAGGACTTGAATTTAGGGCTGTGGAGGTTGTCTGATGGTTTACAGAAATTTTCACGCAGTGTATGTGTTGTTGTTGTTGCAGTCTTCGACATTAGTGAATGACTTAAGAGGACGTAGAGAAAGGGGGAATCTGTGGCATGAGTGAGTTGGGTTGGAAGGATGCTGTAATTTCAATCCATTTCGATGACCAGCTGTGAATTTTTCAGTATTTGTTGATGGAAATTGCCTCTCGGTGGCAGAGTTGTTGAATCATTGTGAGGATGATCTGGATGGGGTTTAATTGAAACTCGCTAGAGGTTTAATTTAACTTTATTTAATGTATAATGTCTTTTGTGAAGTGTGCCCACTTAGATCTTCAGTTGTGTCCAGTGAGATTTAGAGATCTTGTGGAGCAGCAGGAAGAGTTGAAATTGGTTTTCAGGATAGCGCTTGAACTTGTGCTCGGGCTATATAAATGCATGTGCTGGGGTCGAGCAAGAGGCCGGAACCGGACAGGGGCCAAGTGGGGCGCGAGGTGTATGCATGGATGACGAGAAGGATCGTGGGATCTCGGGGATTCATACGGAGTTTTGGACTTCGCGTAAATCGTCGACAACTGGTATGGGGAGGTCTCACATTCCTGGCTTTGGTAAATGTTGTGTTCCTCCTTTCAACACAGTCTCTTCCCAGCGCCTACTCCGCATTTCTGAATGGGAGTAATGCACTACAAGTCAAGTCGTGCTCTTCTCCAATTAAACCATTCCTCGATGCTCACGAATACTGCACTGGAGAATGCAACACGGAATGCTTTTCTAGGGTACAAAACATATGCTTCGCCTCTGACAAGGTTAGGATCTGCGGGGGCTCTAGACGATTGGATTTGCCCAAGTTTATGCGGTTCTTTGGAGAGAAGCGCACTGTCCCGGTAGAATGGGACTCGGGGTGCAATGAGGGTTGGCACTGGATATCGGGGCTTAGTCTCGTCGCCGATCAACGTTTTCTACCTGCAGGGAAACCCAATCCACATCACGAGGCCGAAAAGCTCATTCCAGCGATACTGCTCAAGCAATTTATCAACCAATCTGCCACTCTACAGTGGTTTGCCTCCAAGGCAGATGTCTCAGTTTGGGGAAATGGCTTTTTAGCAGCATTTGGTCTTCAAAACAAGGTTAGGTTTCATGAGCTCCCCATTCACAAAGATGACTCAATATGCTTCAAAGATGCCGTGCTCTTCTCCCCTCCTACGCATTTAAGGTATGTACCTAATGAGGAGACAAACGCTCTGCTGCGAACTGAAGTGCTGAGGTACTGCGGAATTGAAGAGAGAAATCTTTCGTGGCCAATCAGTAGAGCGGTGGTGTTGGACCGAGCGTCGGGATCTCGTAAGCTTGGTAACAAGCTCGCTGCTGGCAAGTTGATGGAGGAGGTTCTAGGAGTACCTGTGGAGCACAGATCCGGTGGAATTGGCAGTTTTTGTGACCAGGTGCGAAGTGTGGCGGAGGACGATTTTTTCCTGGTTCCTCATGGTTCCCAGAATGTGAACTTTCTCTTTGCAAGACCAGGGGCCGTTGTTATCGAGGTCTTTCCTTATTTATATCATACGGATGCTTTCCGAAACTTCACTCATGCGGCAGCTATTGATGTGTACACGTTGCTGGGAGTCAGACACCCTGAAAGTACGTTGATGCCCTTGTTCTCTATGCTGGGGTGGGATGGTTGTTTCAACTTTCCTAGACATGTGTGCAAGAATTATGCGCGCAGTCAGCCCCTGCAGATAGACCTCATTCAGCTTGAGAGACTTTTACGAGTTGTGCAGAAGCGGAGGTCTTCACTGCGAGCTGAGCTTGGATGGTAATCGGCAGAATTAGGGTAGAAGAGTTTTTCTAAATCGTTTTCTGTAACTTTCTTTTTCTGTACAATACAATGGCTTGGCACTGTAATGATCTCTATTATTGTGTTATGTGTGTATTGTGAATGTAACATATATGTCACAGATTGGGTATTTTACTTCTCTTTGTGATAGATGATTAGCATCCTCTTCTGAGCGTTTTAAAATTGTTTATTATTTGATGGAATGTGCGGATTTACGTCACATCGTAGTTAACAATGTAGTTACTCCAATTAACAGTTGGCCAGCATTTTCACACTAGCAGTGTAACCGTCGAGGTTAGCAGTATAATAATAGAATCCGCCGCATGGCTTGATGATTAACACCACCAAAGAATTATAGATACCTGCATACAGACCAACGATCAAGACCAGCTCAAAGGGAATGTCGAAACAGAATTAAGTGGGGATAGTGTGTGAACAGCCATGTTTTTAAACATTTTGAAAGAATTGCTATGACGGTTCCAAGACTATACATGTCTAAGGTGAAGCAAAAACCGACTCGGAATCTAATCCACTTCACAAATGCTGTGTTAACAAACTAGGATACCAGATGTAAATACTCGGGAATAGGACCCATCTTGGCAGCGATTTTCACACCCTCTTAGGCAAGATTTGCAAATGTCAAGTCTCGGTCTCAGACTCAGGAGTGCAAAGAAATGCACCTAGATACAATATCCCCTAAGATAAAGATCCGTTGAATTGAATACATTAATTTGACGTACAAACTGGTCGCTCTTCGGCTATTCTCCGTTTAACCCTGGATTCAGATTCCTCACCACCACCATCATGTGCTCGATAGCATTTACGTCCTGTGCAACAACTCTCCGACACTTTTTGCACTGGCATGTTACAGAACAATCCGTCTCACTCTCAAGGTCACTTGAAGGTACGGGTCATCTGGTAGTAGCAGAGCCGGGATCTGGGGCGTAGCTTGAGCTCTCGTCACTTTTCCTTCCACAAAAACCCCCCCAGCAAAAACACGGTTGATCTTAACGCAGATGCTCCGCAATTAAATGCATATTTGCATCGCCCTCCCCCCCTGCTTGCACAAGCACATGGCATATTGCTGCATTCTGAACTGGTAGCATATTGCAAGATAACGACAGATCTAAGAAACTACCAACAAACACAGGAGTAGCAGGCACGGTAAGACGATAAAGGAAGACCCACCTGACCAGAAACTTGTTACAATAAGAAGCATGCCGGTCTTGGTCTCATGGATTCACCACTCACAATGCATGGATTCACCGCTCACAATGAAGCTCATCACAATAGAATTTGAACATGTTATTACGAAATTTACAGTGGATAAATTATATAAAGTTAATATTTAGTAATAATATTTAGTTGTTCATCCATAATCGTTCCCCGACGAGTCACAACTCACCGTTACTGAAGGCCAGTTTTCGTCCAACGTGGAAGGGAGGAAAGATTTCTCGTCCACCGGCCCACAATCAGAATCCCGGGGGGTCAATTCTCGTGGGCATCAAACAGTTCCGCAAAGATTCTCGTAGTTTAGCAACCGATGCAATTGTTTTTTGGGCTCACATACAATTGTGGCACATCTCTTCTTCACCGACCTCGTGACCAGGAGCGCTTGTTGCTAACTGTTATTCCAGTTGTCTCTCCTTGCATTCCGGGGCTCGTGAACCCCACTGATCGTCAAGCATCATGTGAGCTCTGGTTTTCTTTTGCAAAATTCTCGAACCTTCGACGTTTGCTGACGTTTTGATGTGGAGTTTGCGTTCTCTTCTTGTCGTGGTGCTTTCTGAAGGCTCCGATCTGCAGATTGTGGTTTTTTAGAAATGTTTCGATAGCTTGGGTGGTGGCATTTTGTTGGGTAGTGTTTATGGAATTAGGGTTCAGAGTTCGGTGCTTTCTTGCTTGGTCGTTGAGGTGAGGAGTTTCTTTTTGCTTACGAGTTTTCGGTTGTTGGTTGTCATCGCGGCGTTTTGGACTGTCTTATACTGATTTTCTTTTATACTCTGTCGGTTGCATTGTTGTACAGTCTTCAGTGGTTTTACGGAATGTAGCTGCAAATCTCTAAGTGGGTTTTGCAGGGTTAAAAACATGCTAGAGCTGGCAAGCAAGAGCTGCAGTACTTAACTTCTCATGCGCGACGGCTCTCTTTCTGCTTGTCTTTTTCTCACGGTTATGGGATTTTGCGAAGATGCTAATCTAAATTGGTCGTGTGTTATTGAGCATATTGGACTGACTGACATGGGACAACGAGTTTCGCTGTGTAATTTTGTTCTGTCGATTTAGGTGGACCAATTTCATATTATTTTTCATTTCACTCAGCCATTTGATGACCTGATTATGCGAGTTTGTGAGTGTTACTACAGGGGTTGTGTACACGAGGAAGAGGCTTCAGTTGAGGAGGAGGAGGTCGAGGCCGTGGATCCAAAGCCTGAGGTTGAGGACTCGTGTAAGCCTAGATGTGTGAAGCAACTTATATCATATGAGGTATGGGATTTGGTTCACATGTCTGTTGGCTGGAAAAGAAATTGTCCTTGTCTCTGTGCTTGTAGCATTTTAATTGGTCGATGGCGAGTAATTAACATTTTCCTGGTGGACACATCGAGTAGTGGTAGTCGTGTTTTAGGGGGAGGAATTCAGGATGAATCCTCATGGAATTGCACTGATAACGAGCAATCGACGATCGTCAGTATATCGGTGTTTTGATGGACATGCTGTATGACAGGCATGCGTGAAGCGTATTGAGGAGGATGAGAACGGTCAAAAGCATTGCACTGGCCAGTATTTCGACTATTGGGGCTGCATTGATCAATGTGTAAGTGGTTCTACCGTTTCCATCTTCATTTTGTATAGTATCAGTACAATGCATAATTTGCTTTCACATGATTTAAGCATTAAAAAGTTGAATGAAGCAAGTGCCAGATGCCTTTTTCGGGATTCAAATATACTGGGATGGATTGCTAAACTCAACCAGGCTTGGAATTGGTGCTCATGTTACCTGGAACAATTATGGGGCTGTTACTAAGTGACTGGATTTGCGATTCTGAGTTTATGTAAATGTGATCTAATCAAGAGCCACAATTAATTGTGGGTTTGTATGTGGGTACTGTCAGGCTGCACCAAAGCTCTTCCGCAAGATAGTATGAGAATGGCTCATTAGTGTCATAGTTTCTGTGTGCATCTGCTGAAGAGATGCAGTAGACAACCCATTTATGATGAAGCTTATTTCACACTATGAACGCACACACATTTACAGATATTTTTGTGGTCACTTGCTCATACTGTGGAGGAGTTGGACTGAACATCCTTCTTTCTTTTAAGTGTTTTTCTGTTCTTACCGGAAGGACAGGACAAACTTAATATATTGCTGGGATTATAACCCTAAACAAGTTTCGCTTACTTCGCTTCCAAGCGATGCTCTTGGATAACTGGTTGTAACACAGCGTAGTTTTGTCTGGTGTAATGCCACTATCAAAAAAAGTAGTGGACTTACAACTCAAACGCATACTCAAAGACTGTTGAAGAGTTGCCGCAGATTGATCGTCTTCTTGTGTACTTGGCACCACACGTCGAAGCCACATGAATGTGGTGTTAGAAAATCTCTAGTGATTGACTTAAATTTATTCTTGGTACCGATATATTCTACATCAGTTGATTTGCAAACAAAGCTGGATCTGTAATACCCATTCTTGACAGCTCTTTCAGAACAATTCGACTGTAACCAATGAGAGATATCGCCCTCCGAAGAGAAATAAAGAAGGTTTAGGTCTTCTTTCTAAGTCGAAGAAAAATGTAAAACGTTCAATCTACACTTGCTGGCTGTGGGGTTTGAACCCACGCATGCCTACGCATAGGCGATCTTAAGTCGCCCCCCTTAGACCACTCGGGCAAGCCAGCTGGAACTCCACCTTCATATCTGCCACCGCTCGCGTCAGTCAATATAATCTTACAATTAGACATTCCACTCTCACGCTAACAGGTATACCTGGATCATCTTTTTCTGGCTTCTTGACATAAGCGGGAGACTGCTCCTACTGCAAACCATCTTCAAACCAATCTGCACTCCATACTAAGCACACGAGAAACTACGATCACAGGCCTTTCCAAACAAGTTTGGTGCAAAGCCGAACATGCTCTGCAGGCAATTGCGAGAACCAAAACCGTAACTTGCACTCCGGCCACGAATCTGCCAGCATGTAAGCATTTGTGTAAACTCAAACCCGAACACAAATCATGTCGAACATCTTGAACCGATATTCACCATAATTTCGTACCGCTCCAGAAATTCTGAGTCAAGACTCGGTGCTAATCTAGCAGCACAACCACAGACTCTTATTGCACCAGCAAGGAGGCAAATCCCGCATTGCTTTTTCATGTCCAAGGATACGGAGGTGTCAAAATCACCTACGAATTATTAAACAAAAGAAAAAAAAAGAAAAAAAAAGAAATACAGTCTTCAAGGATGCCAATGAACACCACGAGAAAGACAAGCTGCTAAATAATCGTTGATATTCGTGAAGTAAGATAACCTGTAGCAGCAGAAAAATTCCTGAAGACTACATAAAGTGCAAAAGTCTCTTGTAAATCTCTACTACGTGCAAGCATGTAGATTAAAAAGATGACTACACAAAACTACTCACGCCTACAACATCAAGAGACGACTGTAGACTGTAAAGAAAGACTTAGAAGCAATTTTGTAATCCAGAAAGCACTGGTGACTGCCCCATACTAAAAGGTGATTGTACTCTGCGAGAATTTCATAGTAACCACGACCCAATTGAGCGTCCTAGTAGGGGCAAAAATCTTTACCGAAATTCCTGTCCAGCAAGGACCCATGGGCTAAGCGATAAGTATCCGACCCAGAATGAAATACTGTTTCGCGCTCAATCACTCCCACTCCCAATCTACCAAACCAACTTCTAGCTCCCAACCCCACCAAGAGACCCTAAATTCTGCCCTTGCGTTCTGTCCCAAACCTTCCAGGCAGCGGCAAAACCAGAAATCGACAGCGGCGGAGGATACAAGACGCTCCGAAAATAGTTCTTTCGTCCGTCTTTCACCATAGTAACTTCTCGGACACGGAAAACACCACTTCTACACCTCCCGAGTTTGCTCTAGTCGGAGTCGGGGGCTCACAAGACGCACAATCCCAGCGCTTACATTTAGGAAGCGATAAGAAGATGCAGCGGCCATCGAAGAACTGGCTTCGAACCTTCTTGCCTCTTCGCAGCTATTATGCCACGTAGACCCACCTGTCCAGTGAATCTGGTGGAATGGACGGGCAGGAACTGACACCGCTGGTGTCACGTGGAGGGTGCTGTGACCGTTTCCCGACATCTAGGAGGCACTGCTCCCATAAGTAGATTTTAGGATTTTGATTTCGATTTGGCAAGATATGCTAAATTTTGGGAATTGAAGGATGCTCATCATCAAGGATGCTCATCATCAAGGATGCACATAGTTCCTTAGTTAAAATGTACATAGTTAAAAGAGTTTCTATGTGTAGATGTCCACTTTGAAAAACTATTGTCCTAAAGTTTTTATTTTATTTTATTTTATTTTTTATTAACACAAAACATGATATACCCAATGCTTAGATTATATAGAAAATACATACAGAGCTAAGCAACTTATATCCTAACACCCTTTGTCAAATAAATATAAGAGTAACTAAGAACCACTCAATCTGAGACAAACCTATGTTAGTTTCTACTATGTTATGAATAATTATGCCATTTTGTAGTACTATGGAATTTCAATTTATAGACATGTTGTATTATTGATTAGATCAAGGAACTTATATAAGAGTATAATAAGATATTAGGATATGTTAGTCTTATTTCAAAGCAACGCAATACAAAAACACAATGTAGAGGTCCAAATTAAACCACAAGACATGCATTGTTGAGATTGAGGAGCCCCTCGGCCTCAATATAGCCCCTCGGCTATATATACTAGGAATTAGGAAGCTTTTAGGTAACTTCTTGTAGAAGGCTTTGTCTCTAAGTCATCCTTGGACACTTCTTGAGTAGCTTTCTTATTGCTTTAATTTGAAGAAATCTTAAATACCTTCTCTTGTGACTTCCAATATTGCTTCAAAGTTAAATAAACTTAGAGAACCTCCTCTAACAACCTCTTGGAACCTTCTACAATCTTCTAGAATCTTTTAGATTTTTTTAAGACCTTCTAAGAAGTTCCAAGATCTTCTAAAATCTTTCTTAGATGGATGTTTGTAACACAAAGTGATTTAAGGCTAATTAAATTAATTAAATATATGTTAAATAAATTTATTCTTTTTAATATTCATTATTTGTAAAATAATAAGATATTATATTACATAACTTGGATATATTTCAAATAAAATTATAATCTATATATAGAAATATGATATAATTTAAATATCAACTAATAAAATTATTATTTTGACTTTTTTAAACTTCAAATATAGAGTCAAGCAATTGATTTTGCTATCAAATATAATAATCAATTTTTAAAATTTCAATAAGAAATTCATATGATGGCACTTTAACGCTGTCGTACTGCATTTACGTGCAGTGTGTAAAAGTATTAAAAATCTTGTATCTATTGTTAATATATGTGTGAGTGCTAGAGGTTATTTTAGAAGATATTATAAGGAGATGATTTATTATAGCCACTTAATTAGTGAATTAAGATGGCTATTTGTTTTGTTCTTACCTTATTTATATCCTAGAATAGACTCTTTTGTAATTAGAAGAAAGGTAAAGGTTGTTTTACCTTTCTTGTTGACTTTTGAGGTAGAATGGACCTTATGAAGGATAAGAAAGAAGAGCATGGGATGAATAAGGCCCATCCAATAGGATTTGGCTGCCCATGTGGGCGTCTCATAGTCTATTATAGAAAGAAAGGGAGATATACTCCTCTTGTTAGACCGAGAGAGGGAAGGCAGTTTTTGAGTAGTGAACTTTGGAGAGAGATAGCTCCGAGGAGATAGAAGTGTTTGTAGTGAAAATTGGTGGGTGTGTTCTTCGAGTTGTGAGGATTCTAGAACCTACTCACTTGCTTGTATTGGAGTTGTGAACAAAAAGTTATGCTTGTTTTAGTAGAGTGAGGTTTGCTGCCACCCGACGAAGAGGGGCAGAAACTTCGAGCTGCCACTGCAAGTTTGATTTCAACTCTTTCTTAGTGAAATTTATAGAGAGTGTGGAAGATTGTGCTAGCTATCTATCAAGACATCTCTTGTAGCATTTGGAGTTGGAGAGCAAAAGTTGTGAGCTTGAGAGTGGGAAAGGGTTTGCTGCCACCCGACGAAGAGGGGCAGAGACTTTGTTCAACCACCCAAGTCGGACAGTCTCTTCAATCCTTTTGATATTTTAGGTGCTTATAGTAGCTTATGTAAGCTTTCTATAAAAACAAAAATCAATACATTTGGAGCTTTGATGAAAGTTTTATGAGCCGTGAAGTGTCAAAGAGGAAAAATTGTTGCTAGGGTTTGAAGAGTAGAATCGACTAGCTACAAAATCTGGAGTTTGAGAGGCATGCATGCGAAATTTTAGAGCAAGCTAGATGATGGAGTGAGCTTTCTAAAAAGCTATTGCATGTCCAATTTGGAGAAGGGAAGTGATCACAACAAAGGCTGAAGTGAAGAGGAGCTTTGCTGCCTTTGCATTTGCTTGGAAATTTTAGCGCCTACTTCTTTTAGCCATAACTTTTAAATGGTAAGTCATCTATTTGTGAAATTTTGATATGTTTTACAATGGATTATTGGCTTTCCATAGGCTATAAGCACGCTTGATTCGACCTTTGGATGAATTTTTAGTGATTTATTTAGTTTCAGTTTGTTGTATAACTTGTATTCCTCATATGCGGTTGTATTTTGAGGTATACTTGAATACATACATACTTTGCTTATACTTTTTATACAAGTATATATACTTGTATTTATACAAGTATTCTATAAGTATTCTATAAGTATTATACATAATATTTGTACAAGTATTTGTACAAGTATTATACCAAGGATTTATACAAGTATTTGTACAAATGTTATATCAAGGATTTATACAAGTATTTATACAAGTATTTGTATAAGTATTATTCAAGTATTTATACTTTATATTTGTATAAGACTTGTACAAGTATAATACAAGTATAACTTGAAAGCTTGAAGAAATATTGTGCAAGTATAGAACATACTTGCACGGCTTCCTCTCATGTTCCCTGCTAGTTCTAGTAGCAGCTAGGAACCCGGCGTTTTCCCAAGGCGAATTCTCTCTACCCGACAACGCTTTTCTAAATTTGCTACAAATACTTCTATTAATCAAGATATATAGTTAGATATAGAAGATTTGTAGATTAATATATATGCTTCAAATTCCTTACAATACAAGAAAAAATTTAAAGCCAATAAGAAAAAAATGTGCCAATATTGTACAAAAATAAAAAATATTATTAAATACTATTTTAAAAAGAAGCAAAATCACAAGATAAGAAGTATAATTCGAAAAGAAGACAATGTGTCAAAAAACAAGTTTGATAAGATATATGAAGAATTATGTGATTAAATTCTTATATGATATCATCTTGTAAAATTCTTGTACAATATTCTTACATTATATTTTTGAACTCTCTAATTTTTTTAGAACAAGTCTATTTAGGATCTGAAAATCTTATGTCTTTCACCTTTGCTTTATCAGATTTTGATGTTTTTTTTTTTTTTTTTTTTTTTTGATAAAAAATTTGTTAAGTACTATAAGATATTGTTAGCACCAAAAGTCAAACTTGTACATGTGGAAGTTAAATTTGGACGACTCTTATCTTTTGGAGATATTTTTTATAATATTTTATTAATAAAAATAATCACAAAAGCCATAAAAGTATAATAGTATCAAATATAAAAGTAATTTGTTATTTTAGGCTTATTATGGTTGAAAAATATAATCTTCAAATTAATTGGATATTTTATAGTTTTAATTTTTTTCTTGACTTATCTTAAAAATTATCAAAATAAAAAGTGCATCTTTTTATTAGAAAAATTAAACCTTTATTTATTGAAACTAAAGTATTTAAAAAAACTACAAAAAAGAGAGATTGGTTTATTATTTATATAGTACCAAATCCTCATTTAAATAGAAATTACAACAAGACTTAAGAAGAATATAAGAAATATTGAGATTTATTTAAAAAATAAGTATTGATATATTATCAAAATATTAATTTCATGATTGCACAATTGATAATTTAGAAAGAATTCAACTATTATTTGGACTAATTTACAATCTGTTGTAGAATAATTTTTATACTTTAATTTTTATTGGATTAAAAGATTATATTGATGAAAATCTAGCAAAAACTTTTAATTGACATTCAAAATTTTCTACAAATATGCCAATTTTTTTTATAAAAAAAGAAAAAAAGAAGAAGAAGAAGAATCCTTAGGAATGTGAATACAATAAATTGACCATGAAGAATTTTTATACTTTAATTTTGATATTGGGACTTCTTAATCAAACTAATGAAGCTAAAATTTATGCTAAAATACATCTATTATGTTTTGTCAAATTGCAACAAATACATGCATTCCTTTTTAAACAAACAACTTTTATTACCCTAAAAATTAATTAATTTTCCTCTTCCACACAAAAACCCCTCATTTTTTATCCAAAGACTATAAAATCTTTACTGGTATAATTGTGGAACCCACTGCAACCAAATCCGCATCCATCGCTGGGTGTCAAAGGCTCTTTGAATCACCCTTTTTCCAGTTCACCAAGTGTATATTCTCCAAAAGTCTCTTGCACGGAATCCTGCTCTTTTGAAGTAAACAACTGTTTGAAAAGGTTGTGACATTGGTTACAGCTTTCTGGCACCACATTAACAGCATTGCCGATCGGGTTGCAACACACGCTGCAACCACCACATCATTCTCCTCCTGCGTGTTCACTGCAGGTTAAGGAAACCCCTCTGTAAACAAATTCGAAAATAAAGTAACAACGAAAAGATCATCACATGAATGATAGAACATGGATGAGACACTTATTCACCCCAATGAACGGCAACATTTTCGAAGCATGTTGTATTCCTCGGGATAATTCAGACTTGGGTGCAAGCCAACCATTCGTATCTTTCCAACACAAGAAAAAAAAAGTTGTACAACAATAAATATGTTGTTGTCCAAACCTGTGCAAAGCATTCTCGCTCAGACTAAGCACTCATAGATGGAGCTACTTACCCTCGGAGAACTCTATTTTGATGTTTCTTGCGGGGACTCTGTGATTACATCCCTCATCTATTGTGTTTAGGTTCCGACAAAAGGTTTCCCATCGCATCTGCCTCTATCTGTCAAGCTTCTAGAAATCACTTTTCGCAAACGTTCAGAATCTGCTGGATAAATTGGGTAGAAATGAAAATAGAGCCACGCAGTCTTCACTTTCCACCTTCCAATTCACAGCGTTGGAAAAAGCATGGCTGTTGGATAGAGAACATTGATTCAACAAGTAACGAGTGAAACGATCGTGCAAACTTCAATCACTAACAGGGCAATGACCAAGTACTTAATGAGATGCGATCCTATATTCTGATCACGACTGCAGATGATCCATAGGACCATTAACCTGAAGTGTCCATTCTCGACGAGAAAACTGAGAAAAAAAGCTGATACAATTGGACATCATCCTTTCGCTCATGAGGACTAAACACTTTGATGTACAAATGCTGACCGGGGGAAGAGTCTAAGACGGAGTCGGAGGCTGATGGGTCGGCAATGGCGGCGAGTCTCTCCAGCACAACTCACATGTGACTTGGATGTGTTTGGGGAGTTCTGGATGCGACAGTGGATGAAAGCAGGCAGTCTGAGAATCCTTTCAAATCCAAGCCGAACCACATATGAAGAAGATTGGACAAAGAATTCGAAGATAGTGGCTGTAAATGCAACCGTGTTGAGTGAAATGCGATTTTTCTGAGAAGAAACCTACAATTTCAGGTAATTCACGAGGTTTCTGTTCCTGGGTCATTGCAAATGCGATTTTGTATCAGTTTGAGATGAGAGTTGCATTGTGACCCAAGGAGAAGAGGTGGGGAGATTATCGTCGAAGAATGTGAGCTTTGCAGCTACATTTGGACGCGTTGTTTGGTGAAATAGAATTGTGAGGGGGTAGAAGGTTAGCATTGTGGGAATCTGGGGGGCAGTTGCGGGGGCGTGATGGACCTAGCTATGGAGATTTGGGGCGGGGGATCTGTCGCAACGCTTGCCTGTGCGCGTCCAAGCTCTGCTAATCCGACGCTCAACTCGCGTCAGGCGCTCTTCTGTCGTGCTCGGGTGGGTCTATGCATTCTCCTCTTTTTCTTCTGCAGATTAAAGGGATCCTAAGTGAGGGCGAGTTCAACTCGAGAATAGGTGAACAAGATGTTCTTGTTGCTTTGACAGCAAAATTTCCTCACTTGTTTCAATGAGGCGTCTAATCGGATTTCCGCCGTTTTAGAATCTCGGCTATTTTCGCTAGCGAGTCCAGCATTGTCGTATGGACGAATTTTTGTGTAACAACCATTGTTATGTCAAGGAAGGTCATCTCTGACGATTCTTTGTATAAATACGCAACGCTGAGAATGTTTAATCGAACGGGACTATTCGGAAGGACAGGTTTGTGATTCTGGCATTAGACAAAGAGTTGCACAAAGGCTAGTTGGAACAGTTTCAAGCTGTGAGACGTTTATGTCTCACAAAAGAAGTGCGCCTTAGGTTACTGTATTTTTTAATGAGTTTCTGTTGACTGGAGAGTATTTGCTCAAACCTTTAACGAGATTCTTTCTGGCGTAGGGTTTCAATTCTGGTGTACCCGAGATTCATTAAGTAAAAGTTTTTGACAACAGTTGTGTGGAACCGCATTCTACTTTATCTTCGTTTTTTTCCTTTTCCACTATCGATAGCTCTTGCTGCATCTGCTAAATTTGGTGGATCCAGAAGATACGAAAGGCATTCAAAGAAAACTAAAGAACGTCGCTTCTGGACAGATTTTTGTTTTCATTTTTATTCAGGACTGGTGTCAACAGTTCCCCTAATCAAAGACGACTTAAGCTGAACAGCTTTTCTTTCCTGTGTTAGTCCTGGTTTTTGTAATTTTAATTCTTCTTTCATGTTTCTGTTCTTTTCTTTTCTTTTCTGATAGGTATTTGTCCCTCTTTCGATGTTCTCAAGTACTTTGTTTCTATCATGACTTGATAATCTCTGCTCCAATTGTAGTAAGAGACCACTTTCACGAATTGAAAGATAGCAGAAACATTTTTGAAGGATCTCGATTACAGCGCAGGGCGGAGGTGCCAGCGGTCGTGGATATTGTGGTGGAAGTGCCGAAAGGTAGCTTTGTGAAACGATCACCAGATGGTTCTGTAGATTATGTGGCACCAGTACCTTCTCCTTTCAACTATGGATCTGTGCCTGCAATACCTGCACCTGATGGTAATCCTGTTAACGTACTCAATTGTCATGTGCTCTTGCGTATAGAATCTGTTCAAGTCGAAATTCTCTCAGGATGTGCGCAATTCCAGTATCGTTTTGCGGATACAAATTGTAGAGTGTAGTCAGATATGCTTCAATTAGCACTGGAGGCATTCTACAATGGGCCCAACCTATGTTAACAGGATCATAACCAAGCGTCTCTCAAACACCTGACGTGTGAGAATTAACTTGAGTTTCTTATTTCTTATTGTGCAGGCGATCCTTTAGATGCTGTGATCCTTGGTAAAGATCTCCCATACGGCTACACAGGGAAGGTGAAAGTTAAAGGTGTCTTGAAGTTCTTGGATGCGGGCTTGGTGGATGACAAACTGATTTGCACTCAACTTAAACCTGGTATGCCTTAACCTTGTGAAAATGCATTGATTGACGCTTACATGAATTCCTTCATATGGGCCCTCTAGCAGTTCGTTGGTGCTACCATGAAATGGTTCTCACGATATAGCAAGGAACCTGTAAGTTAGATTTGAAGCTGATGCATAGGCTTCTTATGCATAGATATCTTCCCACAACACATCTTCAATGTGATAGCTAAACGTGTAAGAATGATGAGCAGGAAATATCAGGAGCTTTGATGATGTGGGTGAGCCTGTATTTGAGGATCTTCCATTATTGGACCTGTTCGCAGTCACCTCCTTCTTCAATGTGTATGCTTCATGCAAAAGTGCTTTGAACACCATAAGAGGTAAGACAGGGAGAACAGCTTACGAAGGATTGGAGCTATTTGAGCAATAGAAACAAAACTAGACTTGTCTGTATTTTATGTTCCAGATACAACTTCAATTGCGTCACTGAAGTGCAAGATTAGAGGATGTGGCATCAGTTGGGTTAATAAGTGCCGTTTTGCTGTTGTTCTAAGGAAAGGATGGATACAGCATCCAGCACTGAGAAGAATATTGTCCGTTTTGTCGGTAGAGACCTAATTTGCATGTTTGACATGGACACGTTAAGGTTTTGATATACAATTGGCTTGCATTTGCACCACTGTTGTCGTGGTATATATATATATATATATATATATACACAAATGAAAATTCTATTTTCAACATCAAATGTTGGAATTCTTTTGTTTTTAGGAACATTGCATTTAGTGAAGTTGTTTTGAAATAAATCTGTTTTACTTATAAAAATAATTCTTTAGAATAAAAAAGCTTAATGAAAGTAATTCATATATATATATATATATATATATAAAATCAATAATTTATGACTTCTTTGTAAACAACCATTTGATTTTATAATTTTCTTTTACAGCACTGTCCAAATTTAAAAAAAATAGTTCATCAATTAATTCTTGAATTGCTTTGTATATACAATTTTCTAAAATTACTTTTATTAGTTATGTAATTTTTAAAAATTTTAACATTTAAAAATATAAAAACAACGATGTATTGATTGAATACATTTAAATTTACACAAAGTTCAAAAAAAATGTGCACAAAATAAAAATAAAGGGCTCATGTATAACTTTTAAGTGTGGTCAATAAAGTTGGATCCAATTTCTATTTCGCAGCATTAAAAAATGGAAAAATTGCTTAAAACTTTATTTCAGCATTGACTATGTGATAGCAATAAGTTTTAGTAGCTGTAAAGAGCCTATGTGCATTAATTTAACAACCACTAAATTACTCCCTCGTCTGATCAGATAAACTCATACACTATTTGATGTTTATGCATATGTTAAATTTAAACAATAAAATGAAGTAGAGAAGAACAACAAAAAGAGACATGACAAGAATCCATTCAAAATTATGTTAAAAAAAAAGAATATCATTTCTACATACATCATTTGGTACTTGCATATCATATATTAAGATCACAAATGTGTTGATGAAAAATAAAATAAAATAAAATAAATGTGACAACAATAATTAAAAAGTAATCTTTCCATGTACATCACTTTGAAAGTGCCCTCAAGATGACAAATAAATAGAAACACACACACACACACACACACATATATATATATATATATATATGGCATATAATGGAAACTTTTAAAATTGAATGAATGATTGTACCTTACACAGAATTGATGTACTTAAGAAGCTGATTAAGCCTTGCAAACTATTTTGGTATCAAGCCTTTCCTCCAAAAGTGTGCAAGGCAAAGGCAGTTGCAGAGGTAAATTAGCAAATGAAATCAAATGACTAAGTGAAGGTGGAGAGATTCCTGCACCAAACCCATTCTATCACCATCTCTCCTCCCATCCAAGCGATTAAGAACCACTAAAAGCCAAAGTTAAAGCACGACGCGGCTAAAGAAAAAGGCACAACATTAACTTTTTCCCTCGACCCAACGAACAAGGTCGAATAAAGAATTTCCACCAAAAGCGCCGATCGACACGTAGCACCATGACACGCGGCGAACTTTCCCCTCAGAAACTGACACGTCGCAGCAAGAGCAGAGAACGGGTCACGTGTTTACACCGTCGGATGACATTGACGGTGGGAACCGCAAGTGCTGGGGTCCATCTACCCCGGCCGTTCTCCACCTCATTCGGCCCGTTATTTCCGCAAACCCGGTGCTCTGTCCGTTGAATCTCAAAGCCAGGAAACTACTTAGGAAACCTTTATACCGCAGGCTCTTGTCTGTAGCTATGAATGCTGCTTGGGCCCCTGCGAGCATTCGCCGAAGAAGGGTGGCGCTGTCCAGCCTCGCCGTTTTTTTTATTTTTATTTTCTGGTATCCTGTAGGAAACATTCTGAATTCGAGCTGAGAGGAGCTTTAGTTTGTAGCACTTTTTCTAGGGTAAAAAGGTAAGCTGACGAGGGGCTTTTGGTTCATCGAGTTGCTTTGTGCTTCGTCGTTCTGTTTCATGGCGGTGTTAAGGTTTGGTTTTACGGTAGCTGCTAGTTGAGCGCTTGGTTTTGTTTGTTCAGCTCTCCTGGGAATTGCAAGGTGTACTTCTCGTGGCTGGACCGTGTCGAGGTGGACTATTGTTTTGCGGTAAGCTTGATTAGAATACGAGTCGCGCTGTATCGACCTCTGGTTGAATGTGTTGTAGGAGGGGGTGTGTGTGTTGGCGTGGGCCGTCGTGCTAGGATTTAACTATGCGAGTGGCGAATAGCTTTTGTTTAGAGTGCGCCGGGTACTGATCGACGATTTTGTGGACTTGTGATTGCAGATAGTTGTTCGTCGAGCTTCCTGCTTCGAAATCCTAGCAACTGGTTCGACTGGTTGTGTGACATTCTGTTAAGTTGGTGAGTTGGAACTCTTGTTACTCGATTTCTGCAAATCGCTTAGTGTTAGGCTTTCAGTTCCTTTCTTCGTCAGTAGGAGTGTAATTCAGATGTATCTGCCTGTGACGCACAGTTATATCTTTATCGGGTGTACGTAGTGATACCTGATTTCAGTTAAGATTCAGTCGTCTCTGGGGTGTGTTCTGCATCTGAATGGTCGGAAATACCCTCCACCAGGCTGATCACCTGGTTTACGACAAAATGTCTTGGCGATAATTGCCTCGGGACTGAGCGTGCTGTTTGCGGAATTGCAGGGAGACTTTCAAGTTGTGCGGACTTGTTTTGCTCATTTCCTCTCCGTGTGGAGCTTCGTCCAATCCTTCGTCTCATGGCATCGCCTCGTACCAATATCCACGCAGCGTCTTCTGATTGGTGTCTTTACGAGATTCCCTTGATAATGGTCTAACATGCCACAAACAGCAGCAGAACTGGTGGCGCAGAGAATTGAAGGTACAAGCAAGTGGTTTACACGTTACGAAGGAGGTTTGGTCCAGGCGATTCGCGACAAGAGCAATCCGGCACTACTAGCTGCTGCAGTAAGTCAGGATCCGGCTGCTGAGGATTCGAGTGTGCAAGCATTATTAACAAGTATAATGGCTACTCGTGATAAGTGCAATATGGCACCACTTGAAACTGGAGCAAAAGTAGAGCAGGACTCTCCTGCGGAGGATCTAAGTGTGAAAGGGATGCCAAGGGATGGAATGGAGTCAGTTCCTGCGAGGTTTATTCGGACAGAGTCGGAGCTGGCCAGCTTTTGTCCGCACAACTCCATGGCCCTGGAACCCATCCCTATGATCGACATTGAAGGTCTGCATGACTACCGGTGCCAGTTCACCATGGCCGCCATATCCAGTGCTTGCCGTCACTGGGGCTGCTTTCAGGCATGATAAACTCCTGAACTATATCTGAGAAAATCGTCAAAAACAAAAACAAATAGAGAGAGAAAAAGAAAAAGAAAAAGAAAAAAGAACAAGAAAAAAGAGAGTGAGAGAAGTATGTGCTATGTTATGGAGTTGACAGTGTCAACCTTGTGCAGTGTTTACGGTAACCTTTATAGGCTTTTGGTACGTTTTGTCTGCTCGGCATTTTGGTGTTTTACAGTATTATCCGTCGAGAATGCTGCACATACGTAACTCGAAGGGAATATTCTTATGCAGTTACGTAGTTGTCAGCTTGAATGTTACTGTTTCGTGGTCTCATAAAAAGTTGCAATAATGTGTGCAGGTTGTGAATCACGAGATACCTCAACCAGTACTAGACGAGGCGCTTAAAGCAGCCAGGGAATTTTTTGAAATGCCGTCAAAAGAGAAGCAATCGTATCAGAAGGAGACGGAGAAGTCAATCGGATCCGATAATGGCATCCAGTCCTTGGAATCGAAGGACAAAGTGGTGGACTGGGGCGATGTCATGTTCCATGAAGATTTGAAGAACTGGCCTGCCAATCCTCCAAATTACAAGTATGCTGCAACATCCAATGCGTCTTTTGCAAAACTTTTTGTATGTAGAAGTTCACATTGGGTCGCCGGTTTTGAAATCTGCAATGCCGATGTATTGCTAATTGCTCACAAATGTGTTGGATTCATGAAGGAATGCGATGCTCAGCTATGCTCGAGAATCACAGAAGGTCCTGGAAAAACTCCTGGATGTGGCATCGAAGGAGCTCCGGTTGGTGCCAACGTACTTCCGAGACCTGTTTGGAGATTTCGAACAGTCTCTTCGTGTGAATCACTATCCACCGTGTCCGCAGCCAGATCTTGTCCTGGGATTAAGGCCTCATACAGATCCAGTAGTGTTTACGGCCCTTCTGGAAGACCAGACCCGGGGACTCCAGGTCAGGAATGGCGATAAATGGGTTACCGTGGATCCTGAACCTGATGCTCTTGTCATCTTCGTCGGCGAACAGCTTCAGGTTTGACGCTGGCCCTCCTTTGTAGTTAAGCCAATGTTTGCGAAGCTAGACTCAAGAAACCAGATAGCTGAGCTTGACTGCTATTTTGTCAGATTGCAAGCAACGGCCGGTACAAAGCCGTCGCTCACCGCGCCGTTGTAAACAAAACCACCGATCGAATCTCTATTGCGATGGGACTGGCGCCGAACTCTAAAGTGCTTGTGAGGCCTGCACCAGAGCTCTTAGAAAAATCGAGCCCTCCTCGGTACGAAGCACGCACCTACGGAGAGTTTCGGGCGACCGTTTCTCACGGTGTCCGCTGGTAAACACATTGAAGCTCATTGACGTATACGTCAACCACTAGCCTTTCAAATTCGTAGAAGCTTTGGCAGCCTGTGGCCGAAACACTTTCACAAGTATACACTGTAGCTTCTACGGACGGCCTTCAGCGTCCACCATTAGTTGCGCACATGCGATCAGATTTTCAAAAAGACGTCGACGTGCTCATATCGCTTTGTAATTTTAAGCCTGACTATGTGTGACTTTGTGAGACTTGTTTTCTCTCGTGGAATGTTGGGGCTGAAGGTGATATCGTATACGATTCCCACAGTTCGCGAAAATGTTTTCGCGTTTTGTTTCCCCTTCCCCATGCCCAAAGTACGAAAAGAATAACAATGAAAAATGCTCCAAGACGGAGCAGTTTGGTGAAGATTGTGTCGATCTATGTCATGTTTTGGTTGGTTTTATGTGATGAAACGTGGAAGATCTCAACATATGCATCTCGAAGCATTGCTCGAATTTGGTAGCCGCTGGCGTGATGGTTACCGATAATGATGAACCCAAGTTATATTCTTTTATAATTTATGATTTCTTACGTGGAAAAATGTTCTCTGTGTATTGCAGTTGCATTACTTTGGACTAGGTCTGTGAGGAAGCGTAATCTTCCTTTAGGTCTATATTCTATCCAATATTATGCGAATGCTCTTTGTTGTCGAATCCTTCACGTGCCAATGTTCTCTCTAAAAAACTTTAGTATCTGATTGCTTCCAAGTGTGGAAACGGTCACGTTTGCTTAATGTCTTACTCTTGTTAGCCTCAAACGAAGGCTGTAATGTGTACAGAAGCAATGTTTAAATTAAAGAAGACAAACAATACTAATCCAACTGAATATACTCATTAATTTTATGAACATTGAGGTAGAAGAATAAGATATTGGAAATTATTTTTTGCACCAAAATAATTATGTGACTTAATTATTTTGTATGAAAATAATAATATATTATAAAAAAATTGATTACTAATTAAAAAAATTGATGATACTCTTCATATATAGAATGAAAAATGTGAGTTATAAATTTATATATATATATATAATATGGTATATATAAAAAGCTACTATTATGGCTTTAAATATATTTAGTAAAGAAATTGGCATAGATTTTATCCTTTTGAAAAAATTGGTAGTATTACTTCTATTATCTACAACCAAAGTTTTTACAATTAATATTGTAAATTTTTTTATTATGTATGATTGTTGGTACTATGATTATGCAATTAATTTTTGTATACTATAGTCTTTTCAGATTAAATATCTTGTGAAATTAAATAGAAAAGCTTAAAATAACTTATATTTTTATTTTATTTATTTATTTATTCAATTTGATTTATAATTAGAGTAGATGTTAGCACAATTGGCATTCCAAATTTTTATCCTTCTATAATATTTATTTTTAAATTAGTAATTCTTATAATATATGATATTTGTAAGTTATTTTTATTAATATTATTCTACAATAATCTTGTGAAGAAAAAATCTCTATATATAATAATATATAATAATTCTAATTATATGTATCTTGTGAAAATTATCACATTTTTAAAAAGTATTAGAATTTATCTTTACTAAGTCTTTTAATATTAAATATTGTTTGGTTTGTCTAACCTTTCATTTCAAGTGCAACATATTTCATAGATAGACATTTAGTGCATGTAATTTGATTGTATTACTAATGCTTTTAATGATAATTCTTTATACTTTATTGACAAGTATTTCAAATCTAAATGATTGTAATTTAGTCTAAGGATGGATTGTTAGTATTTTTGGCTATCAAATTTATTAGTTCAGAATATAAAAAATGCATATTATTGTGAGCTATATTCTACTAAATTTATTTTTTATTAGTCATGTATAAAAACTTTTACATACATTAGTCTTAATTAATCAAAATTTACTAATATAAATTCTAACATATATAAATAATTATTTCATTACTATCTATTTAAAGAAAATATCATATAGAAAATAAAACTTTATATTAAAATTTTTCTACACAAAAATTTATCTAAAAATTTATACAAAAATATCTTCAATTATCAATCAATTTGGAAAATAACTAAACTTAATTGATATTGTAAAAATGTACATCAATGCTTAATCTTGTCTTAAAGTAACTCTTCATCATCTATCTTTTTATATGTACTACATCACTTAGTCAAATATTGTTATAAATTGGAATAAAATTATCTACAATTTTCCACATTTCACAGTGCAAGTGGTTATATACTTCCATGAATGAAAGTTCAACAACCTTACAAACTTATCTTCAATTGGAACAAAACTATCCTTAATTATAATCAGTAGCTATCCAAATCAACATATTTAGAAAATACAAGGCACATGCTCATGGAGATATCTAACAACACTTTGATACCAAGAAGGAGATGCACACACATTCACACTGACTTGGAAGGAGAGAGAGAGAGAGAGAGAGAGAGAGTGTGTGATATATGTATATATATACACAGACATATATTCAAGGAAAATCAACTACATGTAATCTTGGAGGACGGAATATTACTGTCTAAATTAAGAATTAAAGGATTTTGTCTGAATTATTTTAGTTTATATTAAATTATGGTCATGATGGATAATGTTTTTGAATGTATGATTTGACCTAAAAACTTATCAAAGAAGAATGATGTAACAAATAAATGTATAAAATATCTTTTAAAAATAAAATAAATATATTTAACTTTAATAAACAACTAATTAGATATGCTGAAAAACGTTTACTGAGTTTTTGATACCAGGCTTATGTTAAATTTGATAATAATAACTCACTAAAATATTGGTTTTGATTCTTAAAATTTTACTATAAATATAAATTTTAAAATATAAAACACAATCATTGTATAAGAAGACAGATAAACCAACAGAATATGACAAAGTATATAAACATAAAAGCAAAAAATAGATGAACCAACAATATATAACATTAAAATAATAATAATAATAATAATAATATAAAGCCAATTCACATTCAGCTTTTTAAGATACCAATTTTAAAAGAACTTTGGCACAATTGGTGATGGTGTCTACCTTTCTTTTATTCATAGTTAATATATGAAAGCCATTCGTTTCTTTTTAAAGACTGATGTTATATTTAAGAAGCTTTGTATCACCATATTAAAAGAAAAGATTGTTTTTTTACGGTGACATACAATAATTTTTTAAATTTAGTAACCTTCATTTAAGAAAAAATAGTTTCTTTAAAAAAATATTTCATGTCTGCTATCAGTTTATTTTTGCAAATGTGATTGATTAAACACTTCAACCAATTCTGATAGTCAAAGCCATTCACTAATTATCAATACGGTTGAGGTTTCATCTCCTGCTTTTGATGATATTATTGATATTTGTGAACCCAGACTGGGTCTTTCTTAGAAATTATTATGATAGTATGTATTCACAAAATTCAGTTCAATAATTTGCAGAATTCAATTAGCTTAAATAAAAAAACACAAACTGTCGTTTTATTTTATTTTATTTTATTATTTTTTAAATTAAAAAGTCAGGTAAAAGATTTTTTTTAAAAACATCAGTAACTGCTGCTACTATATATATATATATATATATTTTTACAGTGGTATCATTTTCATTTAATACACTTGAATAGCAATTGAAATTATTCAAATTATAGAGCCAGAGTTCTTAAATTAAAAATCTTTAATTTGTGAGTATGTGTGTGGATTATAACAGTTATTAATTAGCCTAAAAATTGATCAAATCATTCTGCAAAACTAAAATTGTACAGCATTTTTGTATTATCAATTACAATAAATTTGAAAAACCATGATCTTTAAAAAAAAGTTACTTAATTATAAGGAATTCAATTTAATATCCAAATGTTTATACTATAATTTTTATCAGAAATTATTTTATCCAGAAACTTAAGTAATAATTAATAATTACATCAGAGGATCTTTTTTTCAATCTGGCATCAATCATGAAATTCTACAATATTTCAAAACCAAAACACACATAGTGCCCTTATTTTATTTTAATTTTTCCTTCAAATAAGACATAAATTTAGTATAAAGAATTAAAAATCACTAATGATGTATATATATATATAATTTAATAATATGAGTTTATTAAAGAATATTTATTGAATCAAAGGACACTTGTTTTGCAATGGGCAATTTTGTGTATATAAGAAGGAAAATAAATAAAAGAAGTCTTTGACTCTTTTTTGTTCAACATACTTTGTTGAATTATATATATATATATATAGATATAGATATAGATGTCTAGATTGCATTGTAAAATTATTTGAAGCTTAATTTTTTTATTTCAAATAATACCACACAATAATGAATAGAAAGATCTTCCACAACTTGCTCAATCACATATTTTACTATAAATGCTATACCATTTTCTGCTCTCTGCAGGAAACATTTGCACTATTTAATACCTAAAATTTGACATATTCAACAAAAATTTAATCACTTCTAGTATCACGTAACACAAATCAAGATACACCAACTTTAGGCCAATTATAGAAGCCGCAATCTCATGTATGTCCCCAAAAACAATCAACACACACATCAAAAAGTAAAAGAAAAAGAGAAACAGAAGACTGTTCTACAATATGATATTATTGCCACGTAAGAATACCCAACTTTTTCCCTTCAATTGAGTTCTTTTTAAGTTTCTCTAGATTATTTAAAGAATAGCACCACAAGCAGGTCCAAAATGATAGGTAATCCCAGCATGATGGAAATCAAAATACTCATGAAATGTCTTACCCACACGAAAAAGTAATACTAAAAAAGCTAGAAATGGATGAAAAAGGAAACTTGAAACGTTCATCCAGATGCTTCTTCCGGCGGGCGCCATGGCGAAGACGGAATCGCGTTTGCGCAAACAGACCGACGCCGCAGCAGCAGCATCTCCATCGCCGTCGCCATCACGCACCGCAACTGAGTCACCATCGCCCACTGGATTTCGAATTTAATCCATCCGGGGTTCCCCTCTCCCCACTGCGCGCATTCGTTGCGGTTGCTGATGCTGCTGCTGATGACGACGACGACGACGAGAGATAAGCTATTGTTGCAGTTTCCAGGGAGAGATGCTGTGCAAGCCCGCCGCGAGCTGCTGTGAGTCTGTGACGAGAGCGGACATTACACAGCCAGCCAGAAACGCAGAAGCCGAGTGAAGCTAAGAGAAGCGATCCAAGACGGGAAATAGTGTGGATTGTTTGCGATATCTTTAGGTCTGACCAGCAGAGGACTCCAGTTTCGTGTGGGTGATGAACCCGGGTTGGTGATTTACGTGGATTTTTACGCTTCGGGAATCGGTGGATTGCGAACTGGACCGAGTTGGGTGTTGTGTGTGGCGGAGTCTATATGTCGCAGAAGGAGAGGTTGTCACGAGCTTGAGATTCGTGACGCCCTGGCGAGGGTTTGTTAGTTGTTGTGGAGAGTTTGTGGCGGGGATTTTAGGTTGTGGGACGGTTTTGGTGGAGGGTGGTGATTATGATGGTGAGCGGGGAGTCGAAGATGGGACACGCGGACAGGCGCAGCCGAGTGCGTTTTGGGGAATCAGATGCGCGACCATCGTCTTGTGAAGCAGTGGTTCAGAATCATCACCCTGTGAGCAGCGCGTTCAGTAGTATGGCGTCCACGCCCGTTGTCGTGGTGGATGACGAGGACGACGACGTTGTTGTGTCATCTCCGGCCGCTTTTGCCCATGTGCGTGAAGAAATTTTATCCGTGAGATTCCATTGTTGTCATTATACGCTTTGTGTGCCGAGATGATTGTCTCTATCTTGCGTTGGTTAGTCGCCATGTGAATGCTATTCTCTTTCTCTCTCACTCTTGCACATATCCACAGGCACAATTTCTCTCTATACTTGCAGACTTGTAAATTGAAAATTAGGACAAATGCATATGTGTTGATTGCTATCTGTGGACTTGATATGTGAAGTCAACTTGGCGTTGTTCAGCGAAGCTCACGTAAGTTTGAAGGCTCTTACAGTTCTGCATTACGAATGTGAGCCTGACATAAACATCTTCTACACATGTGGGTTGTGTCTGAGACCAATGTCGCTGGTCACTTGGCTGTACAGTACTAGCGAATTGAGCCTAATCTCCATTGGTTATTTGCCCTTTTGAATGTCATCGATCTGCAGGCTAAATTGAAAGCAAGTGTCAGAGTAACGCGATCAAGGGTGCCAGTGGAAGAGGATCCTTTGGAATTGCGTCTTAGCCTTGGAGGTAATAGTCTATACTCCTGATTAATTGTACATTTCTTTGTCCTCCAGACGTTTTATAAAGCTTGCATCGGGATGTGTACTCAATCTCATGTTTCTCTAATAGTAACGGTCATGTTGTGGCTGATTTGAATTTATGGTTCAGGGACGTCACAATATAGCACCCAAAGTGTGTGGCAGTCTAGTTCAACTCAGCAGCAGCCTCGTCCTGGTCGCCGTGGGCGACTAGTCAGGCAAACTATAGATCTCACAACTACACCTTCTCCCGTGAGACAAGCTGCGGTAAATGAGGACTGTGTGCTTCTGTCTGAGCTTTCTAAGGTATCATAATATTTTTGGCTTAGTTGATACTGGTACTTGGGTCTGATGCTCTTTATCAATTATATATATATACTTTGGCATTAAAAGATATGGACATATTACCTACCTCGCAAGCAAATGGTAACTAAAATATCGTTTTGACCCTACAATTTTTTTTGTTTTTTTGTTTTTTTGTGTTTTCAGAGTAGAAAACGAAGACACACTCAGCTGGAATCATCCCAGGAGGTCCCTCCAATCTCGTCAGCTCTGGAGAAAGAAGAGGAGCATAAACTCAAGTGCCCTATCTGTATGGATACCATGAAGGAAGAAACATCCACCATGTGTGGTCATATTTTTTGTCGAGTTTGTATACAAGGTGCGATCAAGTCACAGAAGAAATGTCCTACGTGTCGGAAGAGACTGAAGATGAAAAATATACATCGGATATATATTTAGACTACACGTGCAGTGCACACTACACTTCACCAGAACGAACAGCTATTGCCACGATTACCGTTGTACATTTTTACAGGCAAGGTATGATAAGTGATCCAAACAAATTTTAGTCTTAGGAAGGTCCAGATTATTAGTTGCAATTGCAGAGAATGTCTAGGGTCCCATTAGACGTTCCTTACATAGACTTGTGCTGCGATGAGTTCGCCTGCAACAACCTTACCTCAGCTGCCATTGGGAATATTCAAGAATAGAATCACTCGTTATACAGTGAACATTTGCCATGCCTGCAATATCCACGTTTCCTGATTGTTTCTATTATTATCCTAATTTGTTCCCTTCTTCAAGCGGTGCAACTTTGGAAGAGTAAATTTATTTTATAAAGAGAATTGTTATTTTCAGTTTGTTTCGAACCCTAAATGCGCTTACTGGCAGGAAATAATCGATTTTACTATTTTTCTTTTGCTTTCGGCAGCCACAGATTTTATCTCTTTGGCAATAAGGGTTGAAAAATTATGCTTACAGTTTCTCACAAACCTGGTAAGTGCCTAGACTATTAACAACGAATTTGTTTTGAATACAAGGGAAGTGATTGGCATGTATGGGAAAATGCCAATATCCCAGAGTTTATCGACAGTGTTCTCACGAAGTGTAGCCTTACAGTATAAGAAAGGAGTGCGTTTCTAGAATATTTTCGGATATATTTTTGAAGTAGCCATTGCGAAAGTCGAACGGAGTGCTCACAAATGTCCTCACTTTTCTTCATGAAGCTGGTCTGGTAAATACAGAAAGAATTCTTCTTGTTTTAACCAGCCACTGTTCATGATAATTTGGCATACAGAAGAAACTACAAATTTCACATTTAGAAATTTATTCCTAAAATTAGAAGCATTTCATTGACTTAACTTATGTACATGAATAAAATTACGTAACTTATCCTTAGTCACTTTAGGTCATTCTAAAATTATTCAGTTTAGTACTCAAGAGTTAGATTGATGTTTACTTCATCAACTTTGGATCTCTTGAAATAAAAGTAGATTTGCTTCACAGAAGCTAACCATGATATTAAAATATAATTTACACGACGCTTATAAACTAGCAGACTAAATAACATTGCATGCCTTTGGCAAAAGAATAAAATATATTAAATAAAATTATTTCCTTTCTCAAAGACATGCTATCTTCTACTTCAACGATCAACAATGATTATTTTATTCAAATAATTGCTCTTTTTCTATATTAAAAATTAAAAATTATTTAAAGCAATAATAGAAATTACTAAAAGACTGTTCAGAAGATTTAAATAAATATTTTAATGTCTTTTGATCCTACCACCTTGGTCTTTATTACTTCTCAAGAACAGTGCTTTTTGCAACTTTAAGTTCAGCACTGGCAAGGATATCTAGTTCAAACTTGCAAAACAATGAAAGAACCAACAAGCTTTTATATATATATATATATATATACATATTCTCCATATGCTCAAAATGTGCCTCTCAAGTACCAACATTAGATCTCAATCTGAAGCAAAATTGGCATATGAAGCTCTTTGAATGAGATGCCATGATGTAGACAGACATCCAATGTAGACTTTTGGTCAATTGATTTCAAAATATTCCACAACAAAAACTCCAAAGAGTTTTATTTATTTTTCCTTTAAATTCTTTAGAATACTGTGACAGAAAGCTGTTCTAACAGAATTGGCTACCATGTCCAATTGAACTTTTATTATACAGTTTTCAAGCCAAAATACTTACCTGACTATTTTAGAAGGTAAAAATGAATTATAAGTCTACAACAATTTCTATCATAAAATTATTCTAAGTAGCATGTTTGTTTCCCGTACACAGTACATTAAATAAAAAATCAGTTTGATATTTATTCAAAATTATCTACTCAAAGTAATGATTTTCGTTCATTTTAAATAAAACATCACTTCATAATAAAAAAGAAGATTGAATAGTGTACGTGGATGGTAAACCAATATTACATCTAATATTTCAACAACCACAATCATTCAAAACATTGTATAAGAACAAGGCATGTAATTAAAACTTCTACATTATTCAACTAGCAATTCAATGAAGTAATTCAACACATATAACACAATGACAATCAAGATCACAACATTGAAAATTCAACACATGTACAGTAACACATAGAACAAGAAACCTATTCATTTATTTACACACACACACACACAAACCCACATATGTGAATATTAAAACCTTGAAAATCCTTCAATAGAAATAAGAAACTGATTTTATGCAAAAGGAATGACCTACGGATGATGTTATGAAGAACTTTTATTATCGAAATAACGAAACGTGGTATGAGAAAACGATGATTAAAAAAAGTACATGAAGTTTTCAACCAAAGCTTCAAACAAAACTCTGATCTCTATGGCAGTTTTGGAATATGGTTACAAGCACAGTTGAATTCCAACTGTGCAAAGAATGGAGGAAAGGGAGGAGCACTGATCGATGGCTGCGCCACCGCCGGCGACGTTCAAAATTTTGTTAATCCTCGAGCAGGATCCGAGCAGCGCCGAACTTGATCTGCTGATCGGATCCAACCTGCACGAGTGTGATAACTCCGTGCGACACTGTGGTCAATCCTAACTGCACCAGTATCTCCGTGAGGCTAAGCTTCCATGACCTGGTGTATCCCTTCTTCTTCCTGTGATGAGCCTCAGGGATGTGTGCAAAAGTGCCGAAGAACTCCACGCAGTCGATGCTTGAACCTCTCGCCGATGGATGGAACAGGAACGCGTTAATTTTCGCAGTCTGGGTCCAGTCGATGGCGATGTTCTCGATCACTAGGATTTCCTGTCGACTGCCGGTCGGGTCCAGTCTACGCACACGGAACGTTAGTGGTTTGGTGGAGAGAACGTTGCCGGAATTCTCCAGTAGAGGGCTCGCTTTGATCAGGGTCGGTATATCGCTGTCTTGCAGGCTTGAGCATTTCGTCGCTTCCGTTGATGCCCCTGACATGTCCATGTCATCAGTACTCATGACCCCCATTCCAAAGGCTCTTGGGTTCATCCAGGGGTTGGCTACTCTCTGATAACCGTACCTGCAATGCCCAAACACAATGGTTCAGGAGAAGGTCCGGGTGATAAACTTGACAGAATCTGGAGCTGGCTTAGTGCTTGACCTCACATGACCAGTGTGTGTTACTTACCTCAAGTTGCGCAGGTTCAAGACTTGGCGAACAGAGACATAAACCAGCCTCTTGTTCTCGTCGTAGAAAACGAACTGTGACCTCAGGTAATCGGGATCGGTTAAGTCCCTACGCCGACCTCCCATGCCTTTCCAGACTTCCCACAGACGATCAATGTTGGCGTGATGCGCATAGAACAATGGGTCCAATGCGGCGACGTTCAAGTTCCCCATATCATCGTATGGATTCCTGGCACTTGGATTCCCAGTGAAAATATGCACGGTTCCATGCGGGGCTCCCTCTAACGTCCCGCCGCCCATGCCTCCCATCCATCTGAATCTGTACGTCGATCCATGGAAGAGGCTCGGCGTGGTTGCACCGGACACCATTTGAGTGTACATGAGACGGTTGTTCTCAATTAGGATAGACCGAGCCGACGACATCCTGACGCATCCTCCACCAGAATTCAAGTCTATGAGGAAGGGCGGTAGAGCGCAACGATTTCGGTTCCTGTTGTACAGAGGGTTAGGTCTGCGGTTCCAGTAAGCCTCGCTCATGTACCTGGGCATTAAGTTCCCCAGAGGAGCAATCGGTGACTGGTTGTCCCAATTCCAGAACGGCAGAGTGAAGGTCGGGTCCCCAATCAGGCTAGCGAGTATTCGCTCATGGAAGTAGAGGAACATGCGGTGCCAGGGGAAGAAGAACCAACCGTCGTGAATCTCTAGCGGGTAGGCGCTGTTGGGGAAGTAGAATGCCCCGCCGCAGTACGCGCAGTGCATTCTTGCTTGCGCGTATAAAGAGCGAGGGTCTGAGTTCGGGAGTGCTCTCATCAGCCGATACGCTCTCTGATAATTGGCAATGTACGCGGCGTCCACGAACTGCGCTGCCCGTCGTGTCCTCCACGGGAGATTTGTCGGCAATTGGAACGGCACTGGTGGTCTCCGGTTAATCGGAGGGCAGCACCTATCCATGCTTCGACAGTTCCTAAACTGCGGTGCGGGGAATGGTGCTCCATCTACCTGAGGACATAACGCAAACCAAGCGGCCACTACTGCAAGTGCTACGTAGACAGAATTCATGTGTTTTCTGGGAGTACAGGAATGCGTGTAGAATGCAATTGAAATGCACCTAAACCATGAACTACTCTCCTGCTGCACGCCCAGCTAGCTCCTGTAACGGACTCCACCTCCAGATTAGAGAGGCGCGGAAGCCCGCTGCACCAGTTACCCACATTGACAGCACAATCCAATGTGCACTTCGTCAACCGAGCTCAACACATCAACACACACCACAAGTGTACCACCATCACCACCACCACCACTGCTGATTGCAAGCTGCAACCTCAAGCTCACCCTGTACTCCCTCAGATGATGCGATATCCGAGTGGTTCAGCAGTGCGATAGGAGTTGGTGACGGGCCGAGCGAGATCCTCGCTTCCGAAGGGGTTGGATCCAACAATCGCGTTTAAATATTTTCCGAAAGCAGCCAAGCAAAAGCTGGTGAGGGATGTTCGGCTACAAAACCGGGGGCAGCATTTGGCCCTCCGAGACACATGTGTGCAGATACATTTTTCCATGCAAAGTTTTGAAGCCATCACCACCTGAGTATGACCCCCAAGCCCTGAGGGATCCAGCTCGCCACAAAACCATCACTCCCGTTCACGCCCCGGGATTCCATCAGACCTCATCCTTCACCCCGAGACCAGCAAACGACTTCCCTGTCCTTTCCCAATCACAATCCAAGTCGTACCGCTCTGCATCACTGGATTTTTTTGCTTCGCTGTATCAAATTTGGTTCGCATATAAGGAAAAGACCCACATTACCCTCGGTCATGAATAGAAACTTGTGTTGCATTCGGAAAGCCTGCGGGAAGGCTGCATTGCAAGGAAATGTTTCGAGCACACATGGGCCATGCGAGATGCTCACGCGGGAGTCGCAGCAGTTCAAAAGCAATTCAAAAACATTTTCACCGCATTTCGTGAGCTTTGGACGCGAGCTGCGTGGTGCGGGTGATGACGTGTCGCATTCTCGAGCACGAGGGGTCGATTCTTATGGCCTTTCCATGACACTTTTTACTGTGATGTGCATATATCCTTTTTTTATGGTTGTTGATAAAGTGGTTCTTTACTTTTGTGGGTTCTTTACTTTTGGCTTGAGTTGGGATTGTTGGTTTGGGCTTGTTGTTTACTTTGGTGGTTTTGACATTTAAAAAAATATTTAGAGTTACAAATTTGTTTGAGGTTTGATCCAAATTATAGCTGAAACTCAAAAATTGTATATTTAGCTACAAAAATACTCAATTTAGTTGAAATTAATAAACAAAATATCCATTATGAAAAAGAATCCAAATTGTACAACTGCTGGCGACTATTATTATCAATTGATGCATTCCACTTCAATTGAGAATTTGTTTTCAATAAATAATTTCAATTTGGTGTTTTAAATTATTAGGTGCCACCTTGATTAAGTAGTTATTCTTAAAATAGAACCCGTTAATCCTCAAACCTTAATAAATTTGACAAAGACAATTTTATATGCACTTCTATTAGATTACATTCAGTCTAAAATCCAACAAATCTATTGGACACAAAATTTTTTATTGTTATCCAACAGATGTGAATATTTGATTTTCTGGGATTATGTCACTAAGGTAATTTATTTCACTGAAATGTACCATAGAATTGATTGGGGATAGACCAAACTTACACAGGGGTTAAGATGTTTACATGTCAATTCCAAATTGCAAATAAAAGTAGAACTCACACAATGGAGTCATCATCTGTCTTAAATATGTTGCCTGATTCAATCTTTTATCACTTCTTTGTATGATTTATGGTTAAAATGAAATTGGAGTTTCAACAATTGTAACATTTTACATTGCTTTGAAATTAGAAGTCAACAATTGAGCTAAATAATCAGTTATATTGTCTAATCCTCTCATTGGCCAATATATAATCAATATCATTTATTTACTTGCAATCATTTTTCTCTTTCTATATACATAAATATATAAGAGAGTATTAAATTGATCCACTTATATTTTTAATTGACAATGCAAATAAAATATAATTGCTACCTCCACCAAAGTAATTGTTAATGATTTTTATCATTTAACATGTTCATAAACTTCTCTTCTTGCTAATCCTTCTTCACAATTCACCTCAAGGCATCTTCAACTTTCTTCCAATGTAAAATAGTTTTCATGGTGCCTATTTCTAGCTTTGTACATGACATCCCACACTAAAATTTTATGCAATAGGTGCTCCATGTCATGTCTAACCAACACACCAATCTTGCTTTGAGATGCTCCGTTACAAGCCTTCTCCATTCTCCACTACTATACATAGTTTACGGAGTTCTATTCTCTATCCTTTTCACCTCACAAAATCAATATATCACCACCAGCAAAATTAGGGAGTTGGTAAGAAAGAATGACTTTGCAAACATAGGTCAATTTAAATTTCAGGTAGTTGATTATATATATATATATATATATTAATTTAACATAATGACATGTTTATTGTAGCATGGTTTTACAAATTACTAAGCAAGTTCATTTTTAATGAAATCATGCACAATTAAAGTGTAATGATTAAATTGGGCTCTTTTATTACTACAACAAATGTTTGTCTTGATGATTCATTTGCAATATTCAAAGTATTCTCCACACCTTGTTATTTGTTTGTATATTTTTTTATTTTGATTTTTTTATTTTGATTTTTTGATTTTTATTTAAAGATATATATTTTAAAATAAATTTGATTTTTCAAGAATAAACTCACCCTTGTATTACAATACTTATACTCATCACATTTTCAAAAATCCTAATCCTAATATCTAGAAAAAGATGACACCTCACTCACCACTAAAGAGCACCAAATGACTGTGGAAACCACTTCTTTAAATCCAAAAATCCATGTCACCAATACTACTTTTTGAGTTGTGAGTACTTTGTTAAGGAAACTAGTCCAAGTCACACCTTGTGGACAAGGGGGAATCAAATAGCACCACTAGACTTTGCAGCTTATGTACTATTATGAGGTGATTGAATGCATCTCCATATTCAAATAAAGATTGTCCAATTCTAATAACTGTATGATAGACCTGCTATTTGTGACTAAAAGGCCTTTACATTATTCTTAAAATATATTATTACAAATTCAATAGTTTTAGGGTTTAGAAGATTTTGATTTTAATTTTGTTTTTGTTTTTTTTTAAAAAAAAAATGGGATATATCCAATGTATGGATAGAGTGAAAAAAGTAAATAGATTATTTAATTCCTTATATTTGGAGGTAGAGTTAAAAGTACTATTAGAGTAAGTTTATATACATTTTTATGTATGATCACACTACACTAAAATATTCTAGAATTCCATGTAATTACTTTGTCCATATTTGATATGACTTTTCCAAACCAAGCTTCTAGTCTAGAGTGTATACCATCTTTTTTTTTTAAAGACAAATTTGTTTACTTAAATTCAAATGTTCCATACACAAAGACATTTAATAAGGACCAAATCTTATAAAAACATTTGAATTTAGAGGAAAGAGATTTAGCAAAAATAACTTATTGCCAAGTGAGTGGTTTTCAAGGATTCCAATTTCAAGAATTGGATGTTAATTTTTATAGAAGAGAGGTGGTCCATTCTCAGATATAATAAACTTGATGGCATTTCCAAAACCAATAGAAAATAGATTCATGTGATTGAGATTGATACATTACATAATAAATATCAATACCATGGTTGCTTTTGCCCCTCCAAGTATTAACTACTATACTTTTATGCCATATAAGCCAAATGAACATAGTCTCTTTATAAAAATGGAGGTTGGACCAAGTATCATTGTAATTAAAAGAGTAATTTGTACCAAAGAAAGAGCTCTATTTGTGTGCCAGTAAATTTTTAGTAGAGCTATTATTTTGAAATAACTTTCTACGAAGTTTGATAGATTATGTCATGAATTCTTTTCTAATAATCTAAGAATATGATAAAGGATCAAAAGTCAATTTACTAACTAAACCATAGAAGAAGAAAATTCTAAGGACACCTTTTCTTTTTGATTTTGATTTTAAAACAAATCTAACAATTTTTTAAAAATCTGCCAGTTGATTTTTATTATCTTATGGATCTTATTGAAGTGATAAGATTGTAATCCTATTTGAAATTTTTTTATTATTATGAAATAAGGTAAAATAAACCATTTTTTAAATTTAATACCAACATATTTCAAAGGAAGTTAAAATACTACTTTTGAAAAATGATTTGATCTTGATTTATATAATCCAATCTAGCCATTGGATTTTAAAAGAGTTGTATTATAGTGAAGAATGTATCTCTAAAAACTTGAAAAATAAATGTGAAAAAAGTTCCAAATAGAGCTATAATATAATAGAATGTGATAAGTAGCTATTACTTCTTCTATAGTGAGAGGAGTCATAAGTCCATTAAAGAGATTTTTGACTCAATAAAGACCATTTGAATAAAGAATGGCAATTTGATGGGATTTTAAATAAATACCAATTAGGAGAAATTGAGAATCCCACTATAAGAAATGATTTGACACGTTGTGAAAAGTAATAGGAGAATTGAGCTAGAAGAATTTGCTCATGACTATCTATACTTTGCCAATTTTGTTCCATATTTTAGATCTAATATTCTATTTATAATTTAGAATTATTAATCAAATTGGATCTAATAATTATATTCTATATATAGAAAATTTTATATTCATCAATCTAAATCCAAAAAATTGTTGAATCTTTGCTTGTCTTAGTTGAAGTACTATTAACATCCATTTAGACAAGAGTGCTTTGGTGGCTTTTTTTAGATCAATGATGCCAAGGCCCCTTTCTACACAATCCTTATAACAAACATTCTATGCAACTTTGGACCTTGTTAAGAAAGTCATATTTCTTCACAAATTTTTTTAACCATAGACTTAATTTTTTGAATAGCCTTTGTACATCTAATCCATATGATAAAGAAAAAATATTGAGAGGAAAGTAGGATGTTATTTACAATGATGGCTCTACTTACTATGTTGTTTTTGGTAGAATACTAGTAATCTAACTTTTGTATCATTCTATTGATAAAAAATTGATCAACATCATGTATATTCAAAGAAACATGAAAAAAAATTCTAAAGAATTTGCTAGTATCTATATTAGATGCCTATGCCTAATCAAATTGATTAGTCTAAGCCAACTTGGCCAATTTTTTAAATTACCAATACACAATGGATTTGGACTAATTTATTTCTAAATCCAAAGTCAAGCTGAATTGCTTAATTATATTTATCAAATAAAGAAAATTTTCTTCTTTTCTTCTAATTGTGATAATAGAGTCATTAGCATATTGGTTGATGACTTGTTGGTTGAGGCTCCAAAGAATAAAAATACCTTATAAATGATGTTAAATGATAGCCTTCTAAATAGTAATATTAAAAATTTTGCCAACTAATATGAAGAAATATGGAGCCAAAAGACATTCTTATTTCATACCTCTTTCTATTACAAAATATTTAGTAAAAATCTTGTTAATGTCAGCCATTGTGCTTGCACCATGGAAACTAATTTTAATCATATGAAAAAAATAATTATCAAAGCCAAATTTATCTAAGGTTTTAAATATAAAGTTCCAAAATACTTTATCATTGGCTTTTAAAAAAATTGATTTTTAATAAGAATAGAGGCTACTTTGAAGTTTTGGCCCAATTTATGGTTTCTTGGATAACTAATATATTATTTATAAAAATTAACCTATAGCTAAAGCATGGTTAATTATCAAAATATAATCATTACTAATGATATGCTAGTAAGTTTGAAAAAATTTAATATCTACTTGATTTGGACTTTTGCTTTGTTTTTGGCCATTTCCTTGATAACTTCTTCAATTACATACATACTAAATGGCTTGGATAAGTCCTTGTTCATATTCTCACTGACCTTAAGTGGAATATTATTAACTATGGTATTTGTGGCTTCTTTCAATTTCTTAGATTTTTGAATATATATATTTTAATTTTTTTTTATAAAGATTAGAATAAAAATTGAAACAAATGTGGTCTAAATCTAGAGGGTCATTTTTTAGCTCACCATGGAAATTTTAGGATATTATGATAATAGATTTTGGATAATGATTTTTAATTATAGCTTAAAAATCTTTGTCAATATTCTCTTTTATTTTTCTTTATTTAATCTGAGCACATATTGCCTTTCCTTCTTGTTGCTAATCTTTAAATTGTTTGATGGCTACCTAAACTTGTTTAAGATGAGATTGAAGGCCAATGTCTTAAGGATTTGCATGAAGAGCAAAGTGAATCTCTTGTAATTGGCCTTTTAATCAAATGTATCTTCTTATATGTAAAAATATTTATTCTTTATAAAAAAGACTTATTAAAATAAATAAATATATTCACATTATAAAAAAAAGATCTACTATTATATTGAATCCAAATTCTATTAATTTGTTAAAGAATATAAGGATTTTCAAGATAAAAAATATTTTTTTTTGAAGTTGGAGGGTCTAGGTTTAGACTTTTGAAGTTCAAAGTAAAATTTAAAGGAAGGTGATTGAAAAAAAAATAATCTTTTTTTATTCAATAATTATGAATTTAATCAATTTATAATAAAGAAGAACTAATATAGAATTTGTCTAATTTGACAAGTACCTAGACCTTGTCTCTTTTATTGTTCCATGAATAATTTAAGACATTGCCATATTTGAAAGAGTCTTTAAGAAGAAAGTGGGATTTTAAAAAGTTCCAATTATTTTTTTCATTTCTTGTAAGGATTCTTCTACAAAAAAGAGGTTTTATCACATACAAATTCTACCATATTTCAATCACTTCTAAAAATATAAGAATTATTGAATAATAATAATTTCAAAAGATTCAATCAAATATAGTCGCAATCTTGATATTTATTAGAAGCATAGATATTAATAATACTAATAGAATTTTTAAAAATACCATTAAAAATTATTCACAAAATTTTATTAAACTTTAGAAAGCCCAAATTATAAATTAAATGTTTAATAGAAGGAGATACTAGGATACAAATCCGTCTAATATATGCTCCATTAAGATTGTTTAAATAGCTTGGAGCAATTTTTAAAATAAAAAAGCTTATATTAGGCTATAAATTATGATCTGGATCTTATATTCTTGAACCACACAATATGTATTCTTGTATAAATAGGATGTCATATTTTAGTCCTATATTTTGAATATAGCTTTATAACTTAAGTATTTTTGGTGGATCATTTAATTTTTCATATTATAAGATAAAAAATTTAAATTTATCAAATAGTAAAGAAAGAAGAATCAATTCTTATATTATCAATGAACAATTGTCTTCTAAATAATCTAGACCTTGTTCAATCTTGAATTGAAATATTTCTTCCTCTAACCCTTTTTATCTTAGAAGAACTTGGAAGAAAGAGAATCATAGAATATTTCATGATATTTTTGTTTCTATAATCTTCCAAATTAATATTATATAAATCAAAGAAAATATTAGGATAGAAGCTTTTCTGATCATAGATGGAAGGAAGATTATCACAAGATACCTTGAGAGATAAAAAAGAAGATCCAACCACCAGTTTTGAAAAATTAAAATTTAAAGTGTTATATTGTCAAATATATAAAATTGGCTCCAAATCAAGTCTTAGCTCTAAATCAATAATTTCTTCTTATCATACTAATATATAATTTTTATAAGAAAAAATTAAGAAAAAATTATTATTTTATTACTCATAGAGTACTTTAGGCACCTTAATAGTTGCTTCATTATCCGACTTAGGAGAGGAGATCCTAGTTGGATGGTTTTTTGTACTTATGGGACTTGACAGGCTTTGATAATTCTTCTCTAGATTAATCTCTTATATTGTTGGATTGTAAAATTCCCGAGTCTCAACGAGCTTTGACTACCTTCTGCCAAGTTGATTCTTTGTGCCACAAGACTATAGAGATCTATAAGGCATGGTAGGCTTTGATTGCTTGCTCCATAGTTTATTCTTTAAGCCATATGATTGTAGAGGCCTATAAGAAAATCTTTTTCATGAGAGGTGACAATAGGAGAAAGTCTATGTGTTGACACAAGACCCTCATAAAACTTTAGATTGGTGGGAATGTTATACAAAGAGATTTTGTATATTAAATAAGAGTGTATTCAATAAGAGGCCAATAAAATATCAAGTATCTTTGAATTATTAGACTTACTTTTTTTCAAGGATAGTAGAATATTATAATTCTTGAGGATGTACAAATTATAATTTATAATAGATAGATTGGACTTCTTTGACATTATGCATTTGGCCTACAAATAGTATCATGGCGCTTATTAATGTTAGATGGAATTCACCTGATTGGTATGAGTTGGTTGTCACGCGCATTTAAGCTTGAAAGATTTCAACTTGGATCTTAATGTTTAAATTAATTTTTTTAATTAATTTTAGTTATTTTCTTTCAACAATATTATTTTGGTAGTCATTATCATGATATCTTTTATTATCAAAGAGAAAGTTTGGAGACCAAAATATTAGAATTAATTCTTGATTTGTGTTGATCTACTCTAAATCATATGAGATTGATATTGATTATGTTTGCCGATCCAAGTAAACCACTTTCAAAGCAAAATATGGTGTTTTGATAAAAAAGCTCAATGGCTATTCTAATCTCTTGTTAATAATATAAATTTTGTTATCAATATTGAATGGTGCTAATACCATCATTTAATCTCAATAATGCAGAATCAACATAGCTAATAAAATTGTTGCTAATATACTAGGTTAGAGCTTCACAGAGATTGTAGCCAATAAGATTGCAATTATTTGACACAATTATTTCTCACCATCTGCAACATCTTTATTTTTTTTGGTTCTTGCTCATTCAAGCATTATTAATAGACTTTCATGATTTAAAGATTATATTGCATAATTAGGAGTACCAATGATTTTTATCACTTTTTCACTTACAGCAGCTATAAGAGTAGTTTCTATGTATATTTGATTTATTTTTTTTTTAGAATGAATCTTAGATCGTAATATATTAAGAGAAGAAGAATTCAATGAAGCAATCTTTTTAGTCTTCTATATGTTGGAGTGTAAAAAAAAGGCTTTTCAAGTTTTTTTTTCTTCTAATAAGTTGATTGTATAGATTCTAATCTTATTTCTTTTTATTTAAGTCTTACAAAGATAAAGCCCTATACATCCACTTTTTTAATTGCATATCCAAATTGAATCAAAATATTACTTGATAATAGATTGAATATTGTTATTTAGTTAGAGGACTTAAAAGACTTAGGCAAATGCATTATGGCTTTGTATGTATTAAAGACATGAAATATAAACAACCAAAATATCAAAATACTCTTATGTCACTCAAAAGGAGTAAATAATCATTCAAAGATAATATAATATTAAACTAAAATGGCTTTTGTTAAAGATAAAAAGAATAGAGACTCTTGAAATAAGATTAGAAACAAAAAGGCATTGGTAAGAATGAAGAAGGCTTTATTCTTGTCTCTATATATACTATCTACCTAAAAAATGTATGGCAACATTCTATAAGACCTCCAACACGTGTGTAATTTACAAGACATGTATCAAATTTACAAGTTTCTTATATGTGTGCCATGTAATTAATTTATTTCATAAGCTATCAATATATGTGATACATGACTAATTTATTGGCTAAGTTTTTAACCTATTAATCACATATAGATATGAATAAAGATGAAATTACATCTATGAAGCTTCTAAAAAGCTTTTTTATAAGATATTATCAAATTAATCTACTTTTATCTATTTATATTATTTAAATAATTATTAAAGTAAATCTTATATTTGTGATATTATCTCTTCTTTTAAGAACAAGTTCTATAAAGAGTAGTGATTACATATTGAAGAAGTTTAAGATGCATCAAATTGTATTTGTTACATACTCTAATCTTTGTTCCCTTTGAAGATAGTTGATAGGTCCATTTAGCCATTGATAGTGTTTCATACTAAGACAAGAGGACCACTTTGATATTTGATCATTGTTAAGGCTTTCATCTTTTTTTCAAAGAAAATATTTGAAATACCATCAAGAGTAGTTTCTACCTCTAAAAATATCATCAAGTATCAAAAATCTCTTCTAAGGTCATGATACCAAATACATTGTATCTCACTATCAAATCAAGGAAGAATATATTATTTTTGAGGATCTTCATTTCTTTCCTAATATCTTGAAGGTTGTGATAGTTGTAATATCTTATTTGATAAATCAACAAATAATAATTCTTAAGATAAATTTATTAGTTATTAATTTTTTATCTCTTTAGAATCAAAGAAATCATAAATAATGATACAAGATATTTCCATTGAACCTGCTTTGCTTTATAATAAATATTTTTTTCATCTCGGTTTTAATACATATCATCAATAAAATACATTCACTTTGATTGATGTATTTGATAAATTCCTAAATGATTCCCATGTGTATTCACCAATATCATATATGTACAAATGTATAAGATATTCTAACCTATTTTGGTACCACCTTAAATCTAAGACCTCTTTCACTTCAAATTCTTCATTATTGTCCACTTTTATAAAAGGTAGTGGCATTTGTCTTCTTTCTTGTATATCTATTGTCTTATATAATTCAAGCAGAGATGTGTGGAATATATGATGGATCTTTATAGACTTCGATGTCATGTTATGGTTTGGCTACCATATGAAAATATTGTACATATATATTTAATATATAATTTACTACATAGTTAAATGAGAGTCATATTAGTGGACTTTTATAGGTTATAAAATATGGTTAGGTTGTTAGTTTAAAAAAATTTATTTAAAAGGGCTATTGTTGAGATTTATACAATCTTATTTTCTTTTTGGTAGTGACTTTTGAGGTTAATTTTATATTAATAATAGCTTTTATATATCTTGGATCACCTTTGTTAGACATTGGTGATCCTTAACATCTTGCTTAATTTTTTTTTGGTGTTTAGAAGACATATTATGTAAATCTTATAAGAAAAGTATTAGAAAGAGATTTTTAATGTGAAAAGGAGTAGTTAAGCCATTCATATAGATGAATGGAGATGGATGATAGAAGTCTCTATTTGTATTGGCCAAAAATCATATCCAATGGGCTTCAAGGAGGCTGCTTTAGGGCTTATTAGGGATTAGGGTTTTTTTTTCAAAAGAAGTTGGACATTAGAGGCTAGGATCAGAAAGTTTGGATTTTTAGATATGGTTTTGGTGCAAATTTTGTGAGATTTGGACTTTTTATGAAGGAGATATAGGCGCTCAAAGTTAAGGTGTCAAAATTATATCTACTGTCACTCTTTTGAGCATAATTCGCACATACAGAAAGAAAGAGAGGATTAACAATCGGGATTTGAAAGAACACTTTTTTGGCTATATTTTTTTATATATAGCTTGATGAAATCCAAGCTAGATTGAAGGAGATATTGGAAGTTGAAGTTAGTGCTTGTAAGCTAAAGGTAGTAAGTGTTCTTACTTTAATAGTGGTTATGTTTTGAGCTATATTTTAGGCAATTTAAAAACTTTATGGCTCAAAATTTTTAGAAGGATATGTATTTATGTCACAAGACTATATACAAAATTTTTATGATATTAAGATTTTGAGTTTGTGAGATATGAGGAAAATAGTACTCAAGTGTCTCTAAACTAGGATTTTTAATATCTATTAGGATTTTTAAGATATTTGATGATCAAAAATGAATCTATGATTGATTATTTTTTGTGGTGAAGCTTAAGAATATTATCTATACTTTGAAGAAAATTTTATAGAAATTAAAAGGTTGAATCAAGAATTATTGAATTCTAAATTTTAAGAAGAAATAAGTCTTTGCGGGTGAATAAAGTATTGAAGGATTTTGTGGCAATTTGAGCCTTTTTGTACAAACCTACTTAAATATAAAAGGATGTACTAATGTAATTTTTCTTTTGTAATATCATTGTATTATTTGTCCTTTTTATTGAAGACAAATCACTTATTGGAGTCTTATCAATAGATTTCAAGTAAATTCTTCACAATTAGGTATCCAATGTATTTTCAAATAGAAGATCATGCCACACAACACCAATAGATATAATCAAGAAGCAATTAGATTGACTTGTTGATAAATAAAAAATAATCTAAGTCTATAATAATCCAACTTATCACAAAGATGAATAATCTTGATATTACAATAAAAGAGCCATAATTTGTTACCAACATAGAATTGAGGTTATTTCTTATGATAGACATTTGCGTTGGCCTTTTATTGTACTTGAGCTTCTTTTAATTATGCCTTCATTGTTGCATATAGCTCTATATCACGGATATAAGATTTATTCTAATAGTTATCTAGATAATATAGATAGATGAAAGTCGATTTATTTAATAATATCTTATAAAGAAGCTTCTTAAAAGCTTTATAGATCGAATTTTATCTTTATTCATATCAATAGGTGATTGATAGATTAAAGATTTGGCCAAAAAGCTAGCCACGTGTTGCATATATTGGTAGCTTATAGAAGAAGTTAGTTATGCAAAGTACATATAGGAAACTCATCTTGTAAGTTTGACATGTGACTTACAAATTGGACACATGTTGGAGGTCTTATAGAATGTCGCTATATAGCTCTTAGGTAGATAATATATATAGAGATAAGAATGAAGCCTTTTTTTCTCTTATCAATGTTTTTTTTATTTCTAGTTTTATTTTAAGAGTCTCTATTCTTTTTGACTTTGGCAATAATTATTTTAATTTAATATTATTCTATTTTTAAATAATTTTTTATTCCTTTTAAGTGACACAAAAGTATTTTGATATTTTAATTATTTATGTTTAATGTCCTTGATAATTTGATAAGAATCGTAATTCATTGTTCTTATTTTGTGTTTTAGAAGCGAGTAAATTATTCTACTTTTGTTGTATTTAAAGATTATAGACTACCTACTTTAAAACTAATATTCTTTGCTTATTAATCTTAATTTTTTTTTTTAAAAGAATGGATCATTTTTTTTATAGAAATTTTTATTTGATATTAGAGATTACAAATTATCTTTATTTAATTTGAATTGTGGATTTATTAAGTTGTCTAAGATAAAAGAAAAAATCATGGATGGTATACTTAGCAGAAGTGAGAATAGATTTACAACTATCGCACATCTTCAAGAGCTTGTCAACACTTTTAGGGTGGAGATTTCATACATCACTAATATCAACCATGAAAGCATTATTCTTATATTTATGAAAGAAGTTTAAAATCTATGCTAAGAAATTTTACAATTAAGAGAAGCAAGTAAATTAGCTTCACAATTAAATCCAAAAAGTGTTGATTCTATAAATATGAGGAGGCAAAGATTAATATACTTGAGAAGTTTGATGGAATAAGATCAAAATTTTGAAGATTTCTACAATAAGTAAAGCTTTATCTAAGATTGTATCTTTTCTAATATTCTAGTAGATTTATTCAAGTTAGATTTGTAGGTGCACTTCTATCTAGAAGTGCTCTTTAAAAAAAAAAGTTTTACGACTTTTTTATAATTTGAATTTATTCTTTGAAATGTTTATGGCCACATTTAGAGAAAGTGATCAAAAAAAGATAGGAGATACCAAACTCTTATCTTTACAATAAGGATCATGGTCAGCTACAATATATGTTGTTGAATTTTAAAATCTTACTTATGATATGGAGTAGAATGATAAAGCTCTTATCAATCAATTTCATTATGGAATAAAAAATAATATCAAAGATTTGTTACTAACTTTGGTTTTGTCATTTTGCTTACTCTACCAATATTGCCTAGAGAAAACTTATAAAAGGAGATTCGAATACAAGAAAAGACTAACCGCATTGACTTAAACTATTAGGATCATACAACTAACCGCCTCCAAATATCAAAATACAATGTACACATAAAGGCTTAGAAACAACGCCGACCACTCAATCGATACTGCTACTTGATAATTAAGAATAAACTTCGTGACCCAATCTTCCACAATTTCTCCTACTATAATCTGCTATTTTCTTCCATCACACAACAATATCCAACAATGCTTATCTCAATAGACTGCTTATCCTGCTTCACTCCCCAATCACTAGAAATAACTTCCCACTAAGAATTTCTTCCAAAACTAATCATCTCTCTCTAAAATTTTTTTTCATTACTCAATTCTTACAGCCAATACGGCATAACATTCTTACTCACAAACAAATTGCATCGACATATCCAATCTTTGGTTTCCAATTTGCCATACCAAACTCAAGCAAAAATCGATTATAATTCCTTATTCATCCATAATTGAATTATCTATTTTTATTACTGTATTCCATAATTGACATAGTTTAATCAATCGGAATGAAATTTGGATTCTCCACTACACAAAAAAAAATAAGAGATAGCATCAAGCTTACTCTCGCTCAGCACTATCATAGTCTGGCCTCAACTCTTCCATATCGAATCAATTTATACTTACTCCGACTATGTTAACTGCTACACAACCGATGATAATTATTTTTTCTAACTTCCTCATTCATTCGGTCTTCTAAACTAGCCATTCATTGACTTATTATCTATTTTTAATGCTACAAATTATATATTGTAAATCATAAAATTCCTATCCATTCTACATAGCTCCATTCTTAATTATGCAGTGCCCTTGTAAATACAGAATTGGTAAAAAGAATTTTTAGTTATGAAGCTGGCTCTTCAGAATGGGACACTCTTGGATTCTCCATAGGAGGTTCTTTTGCGTCTAGCTCTAATGATACGTTCTCATCCTCCTTTGATAAATCCACATGGTTGCTCTTCAATTGTGTTAATAAATCTTTGTTATCCGCTCCCAAATCCCAAACTTGAGCCTCCAATTGTAGAATTCTGACATCTTTCGCCTCTAATTGGCGCTCTTGTTGCTTCATCTTCTCCTCTAGCTTACTAATACTCAAAATTGCCAAAACAGATACCTATGGCCAAATGACATTGGCCAAATCGCCCTCCAATTTTGCCACTACACTCTTCAATGCACCAATTTTTGCCTGCAGCTTATTTGTTTCAATTCTGTAATGGTCTCTCAATTTTACCTTTTCTTATTCCAATTTTGCTGCTTTTTCACGTTCTGCTTGCAACTGGCACTTCAACACCTCTCTTTCTAAATCCCATATCCTGTGATTCTCTATTAGTTCTTGCTTTTGGCTGTTCAAAATTCTTTGAGTGCAATCTTTATCATTCGCCTAATTTTTCTTTTCCTTTGCTAATTTTCGCTCCAATACCAACTTGGATTGCGTCTTTGCTCTAATAAGGTGATCTTGTTCCATAATTCGGCAGCTTTTTTCTATTATCTCCTTCTTGCTTGACTCCAATTGTTGCCTTAAATTTCTTTCTAATTGACTCACGATAAGCTGCAATTGGAAAATTTGACCCAATATTACTTCTGTGAGGTTTCTTTCTTCCAATATTTCGGTATTCAAAATTGGAGCCTTAGCCGCCCTCTCGATCACTGCATGAATTGAAACCCGCCTTAGTATAGTCTTCGAGATAGCCTCCCGTTCTCGTGATCTATTTGATTCTCTAATTTCATACACCACTATCCTTGGACTAACTAATAAACTCCGCATACCTTATTGCGGCATTGGGGAAGGTATAATTTTCTCCACTGTTGGTTGACTTAATGTATATGTAATAATGGAGTGCATATAATTGGAGCACAACAAAGATGCAAATTTATCCGTTTTCTGCTTGGCTCCCATCTTTGCATGGATATAAGTTGCTATAAAAGATGTCCAATTAAATATCATGCCTTTAAGTGTTTTGATCGTAGCAAAGAATAAGCGTTTGGACATGTATGTGATATGCCGATTCAAGCCTAATCGCTTCTGAGCAAACCGCATCCAATCCACAAGCTCTGATGTAAGTGCCTCCGCCACTTTCAAGCCTTGATTCTTCTCGAATGACGACATGTCTCTCTTGAAGTAGCTTCCCGGTCTGAAATCACTAGACACTTTGATGCCTATTGCAAGCTCACCTATTGATAGATGTAATACCTTCTGTAAGGAACTCTCATCGATTTCAATTATTCTCCTCTTTATTACATTCAAACCATCCTTTGGGTCGTAATTTTTTATATACTCTGCCACCAATATTACATCAATTGGTGGCAAGTTATTTGACCCTTGTAAAAATACATACATCTGTACATTTCTAAAATCTCTCTGCCTTTATAGGGACCAACAGATTTCCAACTTCATTGGCTCTATGTTGATGATTACGACTAGGGACGACAATTGTAAGTTATTCTTACTTCTCACGTTTTGGACATTTTTCTCTCTATCCGTAGCTCTCTTCAATCTTTCTATTGACATTGTATAATGCTTATTATGCACTCTTTCCTCGTATTAATTGTTATTCTCTGACTGCAAAAAACTTTATACTCTAATAAGCATACACTTGAACAACCAAGCTCAAAACATAATGCTAATAAAAACTTCCACTAAGTGCCCTGCTCCTAACCTTTTATTTGGAATTTGAATCAAAAATAGTTAATCCAGTGTATCAGATCATCACTTCCGCTTTGCATGACTAGTTTGTATTAGGATCCAAAACTGACCATCATAAAGAACCTTCAATAAAGGTAATCTATCATGAACAGGTACACCCTCTTCTCCCCCAATTTTGAAAATCCATCTCGGATTTACGTAAAATAAAGACGTAACCGGTTTTTGTTAATTTGGATAATAAATTGAGTACCCATAAAATCTTTTAATTGAATTGAACCATTAGAAAAGGCTTCCATTATTTGATACGGTCTATGCCAACGAACCTGGAATTTTCTTGGAAAATTGTGAAAGCGATTATCATAAAGAAGTACTAGGTCATTGGACATAAAAGATTTAGAACATAATTTATTATCATAATAATTCTTACGGCAGTGTTGTGTAGCTTCTATAATTAAAAGAGCCGTAGCCCTAACTTCATCCAATTTTTTTAATTGTACTAACCGATATTAGAGGGATTCTTGGTCATCAAGATATTTATCCAATGCAATTCGTAAACTTGAAACTTCAAATTTAATTAGTAATATTGCCTCTTGCTTGTACACCAATTGGAATGGTGTAGAATTGGTAGTCACTTTATATGCAATACGATATGCCCACAAGGCTGCAAACAATTTTGTATCCCACTCTGTTTCCATACCAGACACTATCTTAATTAAAATTTTGTACAAAATATCGTTGGTCTTTTCAGTCTATCCATTGGCCCAACGATGATATAGAGTTGTCTTTTGATGCTTGATCTCGTATTTAGCCGTCAAAGCTGCAATTGTAGAATTAATAAAATAGATTTTGCGATCATTAATCAATTCTTTGAGACATCCAAATCGAGTGATAATATTCTCATATAAAAATGTGGCTACTGTATTAGTATTATCATTTTTTGTTGTCACCGCTTCAGCCCATTTTGTTATATAATTGGTTATTACCAAAATATATCTTTTATGGCTATTTCATGAGGTTGGTGTGATTGGTCCTATAAAATCAATACCCCATTTTTCAAACGGTGCTTGAGCCAAAATTAGTACCAACAGTATGGTAGAAATTCCAGTAGGTCTACTAATACATTGATAAAGATCACAACGTCGGACATATTGGTGTGCATCTAAAAACATTGTTGGCCACCAATATCTAGCCATTAAAGCTATGCAAGCCATGCTGTCACTGGCAAAATGCCCTCCACAACTATCTAAATGGCATGCTTTCAATATGGTATGTACTTCACTTTGAAAAATATAGCGACATAGAATTCCATCTCTCCTTTGTTTATATAAGACATCTCCAATCATTGTATATGGTGCATTTTTTAAAATTAGGCGTTTCTTAAGTTTCTCACTATATATAGGTGGAAATGTCTGGAATATCAGATACTGGATCAATTCACTATATTCTAAGGTGATAATATTGATGGCAAATAATTCCGCATCAAAAAGTGCATCATTGATAGATTTATTACCTAGTATATTGGACAAGCGGGATAAGTAATCTGCATTGGCATGTTTCTTTCTTGGCCGAATATTAATAATAAAATTAAATTCTTGAAGGAGTAACACCTATTGAGCAATGCATCCACTCAATTGAGGTTTATTAATCATATACTTAAGAGCATCATAATCGACATGAAACACAAATGGATAACTAAGCAAATAATGCCAAAATTTTTGGACAAAATAAATCATTCCCAAGGCTTCCTATTCAGTCATAGTGTAATTTTGTTTCGCAGCAACAAATTGTCGACTAGTATAATAGATGGAATGATCTAAACCCTTTTCATCTTTTTGGCTTAACACGGATCCAATAGCAAGATTTGAGACATCAATATAAACAAGAAATGGTTTTGTCCAACAAGGTGCAACAAGTACTGGTGTTGACATCAATTTTCGTTTTAACTCCTCGAACACAACTGTACATTCTTCAGTTTATATTGGACTAGATCCATCTGATGGCGGTTTCTTTAAGAGATTTATTAATGATTGACATATTATTGCAAATAAATGAATAAATCGCCTATAATAGCTAATATGGCCTATAAAACCACGAACATTCGACACTATTTCTGGCTTTGATAAAGCCAATATATGAATAATTTTATTTGGATCAATAGCAATATTGGCCTAGGAAACAATGTTTCCCAAAAGCTTTCCTGATGATATGCCAAATTGATACTTCTCAGAATCCAAAGATATCTTATATTTATCATATTGGTCCATACATTTATCAAGACATTCCAAATGATTTGCTGTCATATTAAATGTACAAAAATTATCTAAAAATATCTCCATTGACAATTGTAAATAATCCTGAAATACTTGCGTCATTATCCTTTGAAATGTGGCTGGGACAGTACATAACTCAAATGGCATCACTTTATAAGCAAATATGCCCCAATCTATAATAAAAGTGGTCTTTAATTAATCCTCTTTTACAATTTTTATTTGATTATAACCCAAAAATCCGTCCAAAAGGGAATAACATTCATGCCCAGCTACTACGTCCACTATACTATCTATAAAAGATAAAGGAAAATAATCCTTCTTGATAGCTGCGTTTAATTTATGAAAATCTTAACAGATTCGAATTTTTCCATTCTTCTTCGGTACCATCACAATCAGTGAAACCCATTCACTATACGGGACTGGATATATGAAGCCCACATCTAAAAATTTATCTATTTCCTCTTTAATCATGAGAGAATATTTTGGGTTAAGGTGGTGTTGTCTTTGACGAACTGATGTAGCATCTTCCTCTAAGATAATTTGATGCTCACAAACTTCGATAGGAATGCCTTTTTAATCCACATATGACTAAGCAAAAATAAATTTATGATGTAGAAAGAATTCTTTCCAATTTCTCAATTCTATACCAGTAATATTGGTATATACTTTGATAATCTGGGGTGTTACATTAGAGCCCAAGTTAATGAAGTAGCACACAAGTTCCGTATCAACCTCTGATTTGATTTGCCTCTCCTACTCTGAATCCTTTATATGATTTGTCACATTGAAACTACCTAATTCTAGTTCCAATGTATTGATTTTATTTATCACGCGATTATTCATCTAGTTCGTGATGACATCGTCAAAATTCGCTGCATCCTCCTGATACCATAAATATTCTTTAAATCTTCTATACTGGTATAACACGCTCTGCTTCTGCAAATGAATTGGGTCATTACCAACTTGCATTGTATTGTTAACTTTATCATATTTTGTCTTAGATTGGCCCTCATCATCAGATATTGCTTCTATGCCTATAATTTGAAACTCTCCATGATATTGAACTAGGTACATTTGTAAAACGATCTTGTCACTATCCTGCTTAATAGTTAACGTTCCTCGGCCCCAATCATTTCTAGCTTTGGCTTGATATAGCCACGTTCGACCCAATAAAATTGGATATGGTAAAGTGGAATTTTGTAATCAAAAAATAATATAATCAATTTCATATGTAATTTCCATGATTAAGATATTAATATTGCGTAAGATCTCCATTAATTTCATCCTACTATGATCTGCTATTCTCAATACCAATGTCGTGGATAATAATTGTTTTTAAATCCAACTCCTCTATTGTATTGGTATTGATTAAGTTCACACTAGAGCCACCATCCACTTGAATTCTAGAAATGAGAACACCATTAATTGATACATCGATAGTTGGTGCTCCCGGATCGAGATTCAAATTAATTTCATAAATTTCTTTATTACGAACTCTACATCGTATTAATGAGGAATTCAATGTAGAATAACATTCTGGCGTAACTGCTAACAATTGCTTCATTGTAATAGAAGGTTTAATTTCATCCAAATCTTTTATAACATCATACGATTTCATATTGGCAATGATTTTCAAGGCCCTCTTCTTTTTCATGAGTTTCAATTTAATGCCTTGAGATAATTTTCTTATAGAATTCGGAACTGGAACTGTTGAATAGACTTTGTCGGAATTCTTGTCCATGAGAGGATCTTTTAATGGATAAGATAGCTTCCAAAACTTTGCAGAAATTGGTATTGATTTTGATGAATCAATATCTCAAGACTAGGGACATCTTCAAGTTGCACAGACAAATTGGATCCAAATGTTGGTAATATCTTTGATACTGGTATTAGATTTGGAGAACCATTCAATGAATTAAATAGCATCGGAGTGGTTTTCTCCCACCTCCATCAGGCATATGGGGCGTTTCGACTGGTGTATACCGGCTAAGCTTGTTCTAGGTTGGATGGATAAAAAATCCCGGTCGACCAATTGGTATTGTAAGATTTGAAAGTGGATTCTGAATGGATGGATATTGGGAGTATCCTTGCTAATTTTGCACAAAACTTTGAGAATTGGGGTCACCTTCTTGATTATATTCAAAATTTTGAAAATTAAAGAAATTTCTATTTTATTTAATTAGATGATTTCTATTCCAGCCAAACCTATTTCCTATCTAAACTTGATTAACATTCTATGAAGTTGGTTGAATCATGGTCTAATTTTTAAACTGTTGTTGCTTTTTTAAATTCCAATAATTGGTGGTTATATGCTTACTTCCACAAAATGTACATTACACAGTCATTTGAGGTGGTGAAGAATATTTTTTTATCAAATGGCTTTGTCTTTTATAATTACTGCACCAAATATTAGAGCTCATATTAGTCGATTTATGCCTCTTTTTCTTATCTTTTGCCAAATTAAGAGCCAATTCATCCATCTTCTTTGTCAAAGTTAATAACAAAATCTTATTTGAATCCTTTGATACTAGTTCATTAGATATATATATATATATATATTTTTTTATAGATATTGGTTTTTGATATGAAAAGTATAGGAAATATAAAATTGCAGTTGTTAGTGGTACAGCCTGCAATGGAACAATATTCACTGTCCCCTGCGGATTAGTACTAAGATTTGTATCATAATCAATTGTTCTTGGATAACTGCCTATTATTTCATTCCAAGTTGGCATTTGATACCCTCCTTGAGATAGAATCATCGTGGCTCTTGTAATTAAGAATTGATCATAATGACATTCTTTCCATACCTTAGTTCGGTCAAATGAGGGAGCTACAGTCGCAGGTTGGGCCTCCTTTACAAACATCTTCAATTCTCGTGGGTATAGTCCGTTAACCAATATTGACATAACAAAGGAATCTGGCATTTGGTTATTTAGCCATTTACGAAGGATATCTGCTATTCGGCCATAATATGACTGCGTCGCTTTTCCTAGTACCATTCTGCTATTCATTAATCTTTTCCTAAGACGTTCTTCAAATCATTTGGTTAAAAATGAGTCAAAAATATATTTTTCAATGCCTTCCAATTAAAAAATTGTCCCACAAGTTGGCGATTATACCATTCAAATGCCGTGTCTTTCAAGGTTGTTGGCAACCATTTTAATCAAATATCTTTAGCTCTACCATTATTGGCTATATATACAGTCAAGAATTGAGATAAGTGTTGAACTGAGTCAGCTCCTGGCGGACCTCTAAAGGTAGGTAATGGGGCTACGCTAGTTGTGCGATCATCTACCGTACCTATTTGGACTGCAATTGGTACTGCTAGACTTGCCGCCGCCATTGAAGGTGACAATGTTCTACTCACTTCCTTATTAAAATAAATGCTACCTCTCCCAATTATCTTTTTTGGACTTTTAAATCTCCGCAATTTCCTATTATTATCTGCAAATAATTTTATTGGTTGAAGTTGAGGTGAAAATGATGGATTTTGAAACACATTGAATTGGCCCTTACTGGCAAGCAATACATGCCCTTCTGAAAAATTAGTCTTACTAGAATCGGCTGTATCCACTATTAAAAAAATATCCAATAGAGTATCCAATTCTTTTGTGGTCCACTCTCTTTTCATTAATGGGCTTAAGAGATATGCTGAGCTATTTGCCGAATTATCCGCGAGTGCTCTTGGCAATTTCTATAATGGTATATATGTCTGAAATATTAAAGATCTTTCATATTCTAAGTATGCTTGGATGTGCCAACAGACATGCAACCATGGTTTAATCCAACTCTATTGACGCTTTCTTTTTAGCTTCCATTCTTACTCATCCTGCAACAAATTTCTTACTTGTGCTGTTGTATTGTGGTTCGGCTACTATGTGAAAAAATTGTATATGTATATTTAATATATAATTTACTACATAGCTAAATGAAAGTCATATTAGTGGACTTTTATTGGTTATAAGATGTGATTAGGTTACTAATTTAGAAAAGATCTATTAAAAAGATTATTATTAAGATTTATACGACCTTATTTTCTTTTTAGTAGTGACTTTTGAGGTTGATTTTATATTGATAGTAAGTTTTGCATATCTTAAGTCACCTTTGTTAGACATTGGTGATCCTTAAAATCTTACTTTATTTCTTTTATTTGGTGCTTAAAGCACCAAGTATGTAAATCTTATAAGAAGAAGGGTTAAAAAAGGATCTTTAGTCTAAAAAGGATAGTTTGGTCATCTATGTGGATGAAAAGAGGTGGATGATAGAAATCTCTATTCTAATTGGCCAAAAATCATGTCCAATGGCCTTCAAAGAAGCTGCCCGAGGGTTTATTAGGAGTTAGGATTTGTTTTTCGAGTGGAGTGGAACATAAGAGGCTAGAATCATAAGGTTTAGATTTTTGAATCTGGTTTAGGTGCAAATTTTGTGTGATTTGCACTTTTTATGAAGAAGTTATAGGCGCTCAAAGTTAAGGTGTCAATTTTGGACCTACTGTCACTCTTTTGGATATAACTTGCGCATATAGAAAGCAATCAAGGATCGGCGACTAGGGTTGAAGATAGCACTTTTTTGGCTACACTTTTTATATATGGCTTGATAAAATCCAAGCTAGAATGAAAGAGATATTGGAAGTTGAAGTTAGTACTTATAGACTTAAGGGTAGTAAGTGACCCGCTTACATAGTGGTTACATTTTGAGCTACATCTTATGCAATTTGATAGATTTTTGGCTCAAAAATTTCAGGAGTGTATATGTTTATGTCACAAGACTATGTAAATTTTTTTTGTGGTATTAGGATTTTGGATTTGTGAGATATAAGGAAAATGGTACTCAGGTGTCTCTGAGCTAGGGTTTTAAGCACCTACTAGGGATTTTGAGATATTGGACAATCAGAAACGAATTTATAGTTGATTCTTTCTTGTGGTGAAATTCAAGAAGATTATCTATACTCTAAATTAAATTTTATAGATTCTAAATAGTTGGATCAAGAGTTATTGAACTCTCAAGTTCAGCAAGAAATAAGTCCTTGTGGATGAATAAAGTTTTGAAGGGTTTTTGTGGAAATTTGAACCTTTTTTGTACAAGCTTATTTGAATAAAAGAGGGTTTATATATATAACTTTTCTTTTATAAGATTATTGTATTATTTGTCCTTTTAATTAAAGATAAATCACTTGTTGGATTTTTTCCATCAAGTTTCAAATAAACTCTCCATAGCCAGGTACCTAGTATATTCCCAAATAGAAGACCACGTCATATGACATCACTCTCTCTTGTCTTTCTTTTGGCTGATGTATTTTTTTCAAAGTAATGTTCACATTCTTATTAACCATAATCTTTCATCATCTATTATTGAGATTACTTTCTATCTCTAATTTAACTACACATTTGATTTCACTTTCCAACCAAGACTAGTTTTGTAACCTCTTAATGGGACATCCTCAATTATACATTTGGTAGTTAATTCCTAATATTCAATACTATTGTCAATCCCTGGCAGCGGTGCCAAAATGTGGTTCTGTTGTTTTGCTTACTCTACCAATATTGCCTAGAGAAAACCTGTAAAGGGGGATTCAAACACAATGAAAGACTAACCGCATTGACTTAAACTATTACGGTGACACAACTAACCGCCTCCAAACATTAGAGTCCAATGCACATATAAAGGCTTAGAAACAATGCCGACCATTCAATCGGTACTGCTACTTTACAACTAAGAATAAACTTTGTGACCTAATCTTTCACAAATTCTCCTACTATAATTTGCTATCTTTTTCCAATTGCACAACAACATCCGACAATGCTACACTGTCTCAATAGACTGCTCATCCTGCTTTACTCTCCAATCACTAGAAATAACTTCCCACTAAGAATTTCTTCCAAAACTAATCATCTCTCTCTAAAATTCTCTTTCATTACTCAATTCTCACAGCCAATACGGCATAACATTCTTACTCATAAACAAATTGCATTGACATATCTAGTCTTCAATTGCCAATTCACCATATCAAACTCAAACAACAATCGATTATAATTCCTTATTCATCCATAATTGAATTATCTATTTTTATTATTGTACTCCATGATTGACATGGTTCAATCAATCGGAATGAAATCCGGATTCTCCATTACACAAAAAAACAAGAGATAGCATCAAGCTTACCCTAGCTCAGCACTATCATAGTCTGGCCCCGACTCTTCCATATCAAATCAATTTATACTTACTATGACTATGTCAACTGTTATTCAACCAATGATAATTATTTTTTCTAACTTCCTCATTCATTCGGTCTTCTAAATTGGCCATTCATTGACTTATTATCTATTTTTAATGCTACAAATTATATATTATAAATCATAAAATTCCTATCCATTTTACACTAATAATGCCAAAAGCAAACTTCTTGAAATAATTTATTGCTCAAGCTATTAAATGCAATAATTGATTATTTAAAAGGTCTTAAGAGCATAAATCTAATTAGAAAGAAAGAAGTCAATTAATGACAATAGTTCCTAAGTTTTCAAAAACTTATTTGACTAAGTATCAAAGAGATAACAATACAAAACAAGAGACTTAAATAAAGAAAAGGTTTCAAGAAGAAATTGACAAAGATTTGAATTATTTAAATGAATATACAAATAAAATCAAGAAAAATGAGTTAGAATTCCAAGAGATGCATTGTCAAGACTAAAGAATTCTTCAGCCTCAATTCCAATACATACTCTTATTTAAAAAGCTTTTGAAGTAGCTTCTACCAACTTCGAAGCTTTTCAAGCTCCTTCTATCAACTTAGAAGCTTTTTAAGCTCCTTCTACCAACTTAGAAGCTTCTCGAGCTCTTTCTGGTAATTATGAAGCTTTTCAAGCTATTTCTACTAACTAGGAAGTTTTTTAAGTAACTTCCATTAGCTTGAAATTTTCTAAATTATTTTAGAAGATTTATAAACTTCCAAAGTATATGTTCCTAACATCATCCCTTTCTTTAGCAACAAGTTTCAAAAGGAGCTCATACCTTCAAAAATCTTTTTACATACATAAAATATCAAATATATATTGTATTAATGAAGCTATGTATTCTGTTCTTTATTCTTGAGCAATAGATTTTACTAATCGTCAAAAAAATTGCCTATAGCCTTGAGCTAGTACTTCCATTGTTAAAACATCCCATCCAAGGATCTAATCTTTATTGTGGCCTTCAAAACATCTTTCAAACAAGATCTTAGGCTTAAAAAGATTCACCTTTTAAAGCTCAAGCAATATCACTAAAGCTTAAGCATTAGAATTGTAACTTGTATAATTAGGTATTACTTCTAATGGCTCCAACTATGATCATACTTGGCACTAAAATATATTGTCTTCACTTTCTTCAATTAAAGGTTGTGAAAATTGTACTAATTCATTTGAAGCTTGTATAATAAATAAATCTTTTGAATCTTATTTTCTCAATATTTGAAGATTTGATATAGTAACTAATTTGTTTTTACAACTCTATTCTATCTTAGAATAGATGACTACATATTAATGAAGGCTTTGGTTTGACTCTCTCCTTCTTATAGGTATTCTTTGAATCTAATCTTCACCAAGAAGTTATTACCAAATACATTTGGATTTATGAGGATAGAGTTGATAAAATTCTTGTATTTTTTGAAATGCATTGGTGAGATTTTTAGCCGGTTTTTATGTACACTTATTGATATCATAGCCACGCCAATAAACAAGATATTTTAATTTGTCCTACCTTCACTATGAATCAAACACTTTTACAACCTTGTATTTTTTATGATTTTTTATTTTGATATTAGATAATAATTGTTATATTCTTTTTAAAATATATGGCTCTCTATAAGGTTCCAAAAGATAGATATAGAAAATTGGATGTATGTTTATAGAAGATGGTAGTTCCAAGTAATATGCCATTAGATTAATTTGCTTTTAGATAGAAAATAGTCCTAACTTCCAATAGTCTAATTTATCACATGGTCACTTAATCTTGATGTTCCATCAAAGAAACCATATTTTATTTTAAATATGAAAAGTAAGTGGTTGATTTCTAAATTTATTAATAGATACCTTGTAAGCATCTTAAGTTGCTTATAATTGAAACTTCAAGGTTGTTTGGTATTGTAATAGATGCTTTGTAAATCCTTTGACTGTTGAATTGTTATTTTTTGATATATTCCATAGATCAAGCTTTGAATGATATCTATAGTTAGAATAAAATTATGTTTATTGAGTTGAAGTTTGAACAATATTATTATATGCAAACTTTATTAATAGTAGATATAAGATTCAATTGTAATATTGATAGTTGATGCTACATCATAAATATTCCTTCAAAATTTAATTAATTTATTTTATTTGGCTGTTAGTTTGAGGATGGAAAGTCAAAAAAAGTTTAATGTCCACCTTCAATATTTCCAAAAGAGATCTACAAAACTTAGATATAAATTGGGATCCTTGATTATATACTATGTCATCCAATAGATTATAATATCAAAATATATTATTTAAAAACAACCGTGTTATTTCTTTACTAAAAGTAATTTTTTTATAAAAGATATAATGGTCTATCTTTGTGAGTTGATCAACCACCATAAGAATGCTATCCAATAAATTGGATGGTGGTAGGTTTGTGATGAAATCCATTGAAATAGAAGACCATAACTATCTTGGAATAGGTAAGGGCTATAAAAGTCTATAAGAATAATATCAAGGATTCTTGGACCTTGAGTAGATGTTACAAAAAAGTACAAAGTCTTTTACAAAATTTTACATTTGAAGCTATTAAAAATCTTGAGAAATAGATTCTAAGGTCTTTTTAAATCCAAAGTGATCTACACTTGAAAAGTCATGGCAAGATTGAAAAACATGCAGTTGTATTGATCTTTCTTGGATATAAAAATATTTTTCAAAATATAAAAGATCTTCTTCAAGTTTGAACTTATCAATATTTTCATTGAGGTGACACTTGATATCAAGAGATAAAGCATTGTTAGTGGTTGCAGTATATACCTTATTACAGAAACTAAAATCAATAGGTGCCAATATAATAGTGGTACAATTATGAAATTGCTCCAATTTCAACAAAGTTGCATATTGTTGATCAAGTGCTACCTCTCTTACCTTTGGTACAAAATATAATCTTCTTGATAAAGCATCGGACAATCTTTGTTGCTTCTTAGGTTGATAAGTAATAACAAAGTTAAATTAAGATAATGACATATTTCATTGAGCTTGACGATAATTAAAAATTTGAGTGGATATAAAATATTTCAGATTTTTATGATTTGTATATACAAATACGAGATGTATTGTTCCTCTAAAAAAATGATGCTATTCTTAAAAAAAATCTATAATAATAAAAAAAAAATTATTGTGGATTTCATATTTAATTTTGATAGCAAAAAACTTTTGAGAATAAAATGTAATAAAATGAAGTTTATTATTTATATCCATTTGTGAAAGTATGGCTCGTATTCTAAAATCCAAAGCATCAATTTTCATATAGAATACTTTTATAAAGTCTAGATGTATAAAGATTGGAGTTATAGCAAATATTGTCTTGAGGTCTTGAAATGGCTTTTTCACTTGAAGCCTCCATTCTAACTTATCTTTGCATGTCAATCAAGTAAGATGGGCAGTAATTTAAGAATAATTTTGGATGAAAATTCAATAAAAATTGGCAAATTCAAGAAAGCATTATACATCTTTTATAGTCTTTGGAATGGCCCACTATATAATTGCCTCCACTTTCTTTGGATCCATCATCAAACTCTCAATAGATATGATGTATTTAAAAAATTCCATCTTTGATTGATGAAATACATATTTTTCTAACTTAATATATAGACCTGTATCTTATAGCTTTTATAATACTAACTTTATGTGCTCCTCATATTCTTTCAAATTTTTTAAATATATTAAGATATTATTAAGATAAATCATTATGAATTTATCTACATGCTCTTGAAAGATATCATTATTAAATGCTGAAAGGTAATAGGTGCATTTGTTAATTCAAAGGGTATGATATTATATTCAAAATATCTATACCTTGTTCAAAATACGGTCTTTGATTCATCTCCTTTGTTGATCTATACCATGTTATATGCTCTATAAAGATCTATCTTATTATAGATCTTGGCTTGACCGAGTTATTCCAAAAGTCTTAAGATTAACGGTAGTGGATAATGATTCTTCACGATTATCTTATTTAATCTCTAATAATCAACGCACATATGTAAAAAAATCATCTTTTTTCTTTACAAAGAGTATAAGTGCACGTGCAAGAGACTTTGAATATTTGACAAAGTTCTTTGCAAGATTTTCATCAATATAATCCTTCTACACCAAAAGTTCATTTTGAAAATTATTATAAATTAGGTCAAAAGGTGGTTGCATTTCTTCTTGAAGATCTATGGTACAATCATATGATTGGTGCTCTAATAAATATCACGGATATAAGATTTATTCTAATAATTATTTAAATAATATGAATAGATAGAAGTAAATAAAAATAGATTAATTTATTAAGATCTTATAGAAAAGCTTCCAAGAAGATCCATAGATGCAATTTTATCTTTATGCATGTCTTTAAGTGATTGATAGGTTAAAAACTTGGCCAAAAAATTAGCCACATATTACATATATTGATAGCTTATAGAATAAGTTAAATACATGGCATATATATAGAAAACTTGTCTTGCAAGTTTGACATATGTTTTATAAATTAGACATATATTAGATGCCCTATAGAATGTCACCATGTAACTCTTAGGTAGATAGTATATATAGAGATAAGAATGAAGCCTTCTTCACTCTTGTCAATGCCTTTCTTATTCTTAGTCTTATTTCAAGAATCTCTAGTCTTCTTGTCCTTGACAATAGTTATTTTAGTTTTAATATTATTCTATCTTTGAATGATTTTCTATTCTTTTGAATGACACAAGAGTGTATTGATATTTTGTTCCTTTATGATTCATATCTTTGATAATTTGATAAGAGTGAAGATTTATTATTCTTATTTTGTATTTAAAAAGTGAATGGACTATTCCACTTATATTGTTGCATTTAAAGGTTGTAGATTATCTACCTTTAAACTAACATTCTTTGCTTTCTAACCTTGATTTTTTTCCTAAAAGAGAATGGATCATCCTTCTTTGTAGAAATTTTTATTTGATATTAGAAGTTACAGATTATTCTCCTTTAATTTAAATTATAGACTTATTAAGTTGTTTAAGATAGAAAGAAAGATCATAGATGCTATACTTAGCAGAAATAAGAATAGATTTACAACTATCATAAATCTTCAAGAGCTTGTCAACAGTCTTAAGGTGATAATTTCATAAATCACCAATGTCAATTATGGAAGCACTATTCCTACATCTATGGAAGAAGTCCAAAGCCTATATTAAAAAGTTGTACAGATGAGGAAAGCAAATAAATTAGCCTCACAATCAAATCTAAAAAGTCTAGCTTTTATAAGCATGAAGGAGACAAAGATTAATATGCCTGAGAAGTTTGATGGAACAAGATCAAAAGTTCAAGGATTTTTACAATAAATCAATATATATCTAAGATTACATTCTTTTTAATATCCTAATGGATTTACTCAAGTTGGATTCATAAGTACACTTCTATTTGAAAGTGCTATTTTTTAATTTGCACCTTTGATAGAAAAAAAATTTATGACTTCTTTATAATTTGAATTCATTTTTTGAAGTATTTACATCTACATTTAAAAAAAGTAGTTGACAGACAATAGCAGAGACCAAGCTCTTATCTTTATGACAAGGATCATGATCAACCACAACATATGTTGCAGAATTCCAAAACCTTTCTTGTGGAGTGGAATAACAAAGCCCTTATCAATCAATTTTGTTATGGATTGAAGTATAACATCAAAGATTTGTTACTAATAATGCCAAAAGTAAATTTTTTAGAATAATTTATTACTTAAGCCATTACATATAATAATTGATTATTTAAAAGGTATTAGGAATATAAATTTGACTGAAAAAAAAATAACTCAATTAATGATAGTAAATCCTAAGTTTTTAGAAATTTATTTGACTAAGCCAAAATCAATGCAAATTGATGCAATATATTTTAAATTTTTTCATTAAACAAAAAAAAACTTAATACCATCAAGAGGATTTATGCTTATATTATAGAGAAGCTAAGCACATTGCTCAACATAGTTTAAAGAAATAATACAATTACAAAATAAGAAATATGGTTGCTAAAGAAGATAATATGTCAGAAAATAAATTTTTCTAGTTACAATAAGGATTGTGCAACTGGAATCATATACAACACCTTATAAAGGTCATATTTTTTCTTTAGATCTCTCATTTTATTTTATAATAGATGTATTTTTAGGACCTAAAAATCACAATCTTTGCTTTATTAGATTTAAGAGCCTTAGCTTATTTTATAAACAAAGATTTTATCAAAAAATAAGAAATATCTTTAATCAAAAAAATTAAATCCATATACTTAGAAATCATAGATGATCATTTGTTATCTTCTAGAGATGTTATCTATAAGACTATTCCTTTCAATGTAACAACTAAGGGATATAATAGCATAGTAATATTTAATATTATTATATTTTCTTTCAATCTAGTTATTTTAGGAATATTGTGATTAAAAAAGTATAATCTTCAAATAAATTGGACATCTTGTAACCTTGACTTTTATTATAGTTTAATCTAAAAATCTATTAATCAAACAAACATATATAATTTTAATACATCCAAATCTTTATTGATAGGTGCAAAAGCTTTTACATATATAACAAAAGAAGGATCATCTTTTGCTATATATGCCACATCTATTTTTGATGTTGAAAAGACTACAAGTGGTATTTCTAGCCAATATCAAGATTTTAAAGATGTTTTTGGAAAAAAAAATGCAAATATTCTTCTAGAGCATTGATCTTGTGATTATTCAATTGATCTTTAAGAAGGAGTTCAACCACCATTCGGACCAATCTATAATTTATTATAGGACAAATTGGCTATATTAAAAGAATATATTGACGAGAATTTAGCTAAGAACTTTATATGCTATTTAAAGTCTCCAACAAGAGTTCTTATCTTATTTGTGAAGAAAAAAGACTAATCATTATAGATGTACATAGATTAATAAGGACTTAATAAGATTACCATCAAGAATAGGTATCTTTTATTTTTGATTTCATGACTTTTTAATCAACTCAGTCAAGCAAAGATCTATATAAAAATAGATTTGTAAGGAGCATACAATTTGATCTATATTAAAAAAGGTCTTAAATAGAAGACTAAATTTCAAACTAGATATGGACATTTTGAATATAATGTCTTGCCTTTTGGACTTATAAATTCATTAGCTGCTTTTCAATATCTTATTAATGATATTTTTTGTGAGTTTCTTGATGATTTTATTGTTTTTTATTTGAACAACATTTTGGTCTATTCTAAGAACACAAAAGAATATAAACCTCATTTTTGTTGTATGTTACAAAAATTTAGAGATGCAACATTATATGCTAAGATAAAAAAGTGTATATTTTATATTACTCAAGTTGATTTTTTAAGATACATCATTTTGAATGATAGTCTAATAATGGATTCTAAAAAAAAATTTAAATAATTATGGATTTAAAAAATCTAAAAATAGTAAGAAATATATATTATTTTTTAAAATTTATAAATTATTATAAAATCTTCATCAAGAACTTTTTTCAAGTTACAACTCTACTAACACATTTAATTTGTAAAAAAAATTTAAATAGAATAAAGAAGTAGAAGCATCATTTGAAGTTTTAAAGATAACTTTTACTTTTGTACTAATCTTGTATCATATTGATTTTTTCAAAGTATTTTTTATAAAAAAAAATACATCAAATTTTGTCTTGGATATAATATTGTTGCAAATGGGAGTAGATGACAAACTTCATCCAATAGCTTTTTATTCAAATTTTTTTTTGGCGGTCAAGATTAATTATAAGATCCACAATAAAGAATTTTTTATAATTGTGGATTCTTTTTAAAAATGATGTCACTATTTAGAAGGCCCTTCTAATCCAATCACCATATATAAGAATCACAAAAACCTCAAGCATTTCATGTCAATTAGTATTTTGAATTGTCACCAACCTCATTGGAACATGTTTTTATCAAGATTTGAGTTTATTATCACTTATTAGTGAAGAAAATAATAAGGTTTGTCTAATGTCCTTTTTAGATGTTCTTATATTGCACCAAAAAAAAGAGATGTAGCTTTTGATTAATAAAGAATGATCTTCTTAAAGCTAGATTAATTTCATCTTTGAATAATGAAATCGATATTAATTATTGATTCAATTTTTCTAAAATAAGTCCAGCTAAGTATGTCTTCAGATCTTCTTGTTCATGATATTCATAATAATTCATCTAAGTTCAATAATACTTCCAATTTTGAATTTAAGTATAAACTATTTTATTTTGAAGGATGCTTATATGTTCAAAAAAGAGAAAAATGACTATATACTCTTGAAGCTCGTCACAATTTTCCTACAGCAAGTCATTTTGGATACAACAAGACTTTGAAACTAATATCAAGAGATTTTTAGTGGCTTCAAATGTGGAAGGTAGTTAGAAAATTTGTCTAATTATGTGATGTTTGTTCAAGATCAAAAACTCCTTGTTATTGATCTTACAAATTTTTTCAATCCTTACTTTTATCAAAACAACCATGGTCTTCTATCTCTATGGATTTTATTATAAATCTATCAATTTCAAGTTCATATCATTCTACATTCATGATTATAGATTGTTTCACAAAGATGGCACATTTTGTACCATGTACAAAATCTATTATAAATAAAGAAACAACTAAATTCTTCTTTGATAATATCTATTGCTATCATAAATTATGAAAGAATATTCTATTAAACAGAGGGATGCAATTTATATCAAAATTTTGAAAAATTCTTTTGAAGATACTGAAAGTAGACATAAAACTATCTTCAACCTTCTACCCTCAAACTGATGGATAAATAGAATAAATAAATCAAATTTTAGACCAGTGTTTGAAGTGTATTATCAATTATCATCAAGATGATTGAACAATTCTTTTGTCATTAAAAAAATAGGATTGATATTCTAGACAATTCCAGAAATTTTGTAATAGATCCATAGCTGAAAATTTGTAGGTTTTTGGATATTGTTGTTGTTAATGTGTGCTATGAATTTGAGCTCAATCTAATAGTTTAGTTGTATGTAATTGGGATTTAAGTGGGTCAAGGTCTCAAAAATTAACTTTTGAGGGTCAGTTAGAATTTTTGAGATCTTAAGAAATCTGCTAATTGGATTGGAGTAAGCTTTATTTGTATGGATAATAGACTTGTTTTCCTATACATGTGAGTGATTTGAGACTTATTGAATAGTAAAGAAGGCAGAAATCAACACTAGACGGTCAGCATCAAGGTTGGAGAAGGAGGCCGGCCAACACCCGAGAAGCTTTTAGGATTTTTCTTCCATTTGGTAAGTTTGATTTCCTTCAAATCCGGTGTGCTTATTGTTGACTAAAAGATTAAAAGGTATACAAAGTTTTAAGTAAGATCAACAGTCTAATCAACAGATATTGAAGTTCTAATTTTTCCTAGAGTTGATTTGAATTGGTTAGAATTTGGTTTAAGATTTGGTTAGGGCTTGGTTTAGGATTTAGGATTTGTTTAGGATTTGATTTAGGATTTAGGATTTAGTTTAGGATTTAGGATTTGATTTAAGATTAGGATTTGATTTAGGATTTGATTTAAGATTTAGGATTTGATTAGGGTTAGGATTTGATGAGGGTTTGACTTAAGCTTTGACTTAGATTTTGACTTAGGATTTGATCTATGGTTTGAATAAGATTTGATATAGGATTTGGCTTAGGATTTGACTTAGGATTTGACTTAGGTTTTGACTTAAGATTTAACCAATGGTTTGAATAGGGTTTGACCTAGGTTTTGACTTAAGATTTGACTTAGGTTTTGACCTAGGATTTGACTTAGGATTTGATTTAAGATTTAGGATTTGATTAGGATTAGGATTTGACTAGGATTTGACTTAGGATTTGATATAGGTTTTGACTTAGGTTTTGACTTAGAATTTAACCTATGGTTTGAATAGGATTTGACTTAGGATTTGAACAGGGTTTGACTTAGGCTTTGACTAAGGTTTGATTAGGATTTGAACAAAGTATGACTTAGGATTTTAAGATTTTTATTTTTAGTATTTTCTAAATTTAATATTTTATATATTATTTTCTTTTATGATTAATGAATGATTCATTTATTCTTCTTTTGTAATTTCTTTAAGATTGGATCAAAGTTTGATTCATATTGTTAAGGTTTAACAAAAGTTGTTTAGAATTCTATTAGAGTTGTTTGGATCTTATTGTTGTGTATTTCCTTTTTATCTTCCATAGCCAGATGCCCAGAGCATTCTCGAGCAAATTTGTATGTATTACGACAACGTGTCTTGTAAATTAGATACGTGTATGAGGTCCTATAGAATATCGCCATGTAGCTTTTAGTTAGATAGTATTTATAGAGGCAAGAATGAAGCCTTCTTCATTCTTGTCAACTCCTTTCCTGATCCTAGTCTAGTTTCAAGAATCTTCCTGTTTCTAGTCTTTGACAATAGCCATTCCAGTTTTTTTTTGAATATACATACTTTCTTATTCCTATTTTGTGACTTTCTTTTTATACAATTTTCATTAGATTATACATCTTTTTCTAATTCATGTCCTTGATACCCAAAAATCTTTGCACCTCTATTAAAGAACTGTAATTTTCTTTCATTCTTCCAATTACATCAACCTTGGTTGGATCCAATTTCCTTCCATAAAATCCACATAAATGTCCAACAATTACAACTTCTTATACTCCAAACATAGATTCTACATTCGATAAGATAAAATTAATTTCTTCAAGCCGAGTTAATATCTTTTCACAATCTTGTATATAATCAATAACATACTTGCGACATCTTTTTTAAACTAAAGTTTCATCCTTGTCTTTTTTTTTGCACCTCTTTATAGGAATATCATCTAGAAAAGGCATAATCTTTTCAAGAATAAAATCTCTTAAGACCTTGTTCATTTTGCTCATCATATGCACAACTGAGTTAGTAGCACCTTAAGGAAGAATATACATTCTAACTAGCCCAAGTGGTGTTCTCATCATTGTTATGTCTCTACTCTCCATTACAAGTTGAAATTGGTCATAGCCTGAATATAAATCACACATTGAATAGATTGCCTTTCTTGCAAATGATTTAGCAAATTCATCCATTATTAATCCAATTCATACATTCTTAATATTCACTGCATTTATCGGTTGTATATCTTGAATAAATCATAATAATCTTTTTTTTTTAGGTATTGTAAACCATTGACTAGAATAAGGTCCAAAAAAAGATTTCAAAATCTTCATCTTCATCTTTTCTTTGAATAATTCTACTAAACTTGGCAAATATGCCTTTGGTACTGGAATTGGCCTCAAATTCCAAGGTATATGCGATATAGTGAAAATAATCATCGAAATTACAATATTTGGATCCACACATCCAATTTCATGAGATTTAAAGGTAAATGATTTATCTCGTTTTGCCAACATGACTTTGAAATATTCAATTTCCTTTGGCAACAATGAACCATCAGAACCAATCTTTAATTCTTCAAAAGTCTTGTTTGTAAATTTATGTCTAATATTCCTTGGATCCCTTAAGCTCTTTTATCTTGATATTTTTTCTATTTGTCCTTTAGAATCATCTAGCAAAGGTTTGGTAACAGATTTTACCTTCTTATCTATTGCCTTATATTTTATTTCAATTATAATCTCTCGTGCTTGAAAACATTTAAGTATAGAATAAATCTCCCTTGAATGAATTTGCACAACCTTATCATCAACTCCTAATCCAATTGATGTAATCAATTCCAAAGGATCTTCCAATCCATTTTCTTTATAAACACCAAAAACCCTTTCATCATCCTTTAATGCTTTCAATTCACATAATTCTTTTTTAATAATACATAGTTTTTTTTTTCTTTTTTTTTTTTTTAATTCTGTAACTTTTTTATACATAATACTCCCATTTTCAAAAATATCAATATTACTTGTATCAAAGGCACCTACATCTTGGAAGAATACCTCTCCTTTTATAGCTCCTCTTTTGTACTACCATAATCCCACTTTATAGTAGTAGTCCTCAAAAATCCATAAATTCTTCAACAACCCTTGACAATGGATTCTCTCTCAATTTGTCTCAATTGCATTCATGATTTGGATGTACAATCAAAAACTATACTATCCTTCTTCCATCCTCACTACAAATCTATACATAAGCTGATCCATCATTAAGTATTTTTGTTTCCATCCGAATTGCAATAATATATAGTTGTCTCAAAATAAGAAGATAAAATGTTGTATCTTGAATAAAAAAATTTTGATCCATTGCAACATCACCAATCCAAATTTTTACATCTAGACAAGCATTATACAACTCACCTCATATATTATTAGCTGCCTATATTATCCATCCATGCTCCATATCAATTACCTACTTTTATTTTATATAAAGATTTTTAGATATAAGATTTATTTTTGAACCATGGTTAATCAAGGCAACAGTTGGCTCATCCATATCTCTAATCTTCACTAATGCCTCTGTAGTTGCTCTAGTCCAATGCTTTCAAATATAATGACTTAAAATTTCTTTCTCCTTGTTACTTAGATCATCAAAACGTAATCTTTGATTATAATTCTTTCTTCCACTTGTTAATTGTTTGCAATAATTACTAATTTTATCTTCTTTATCATCACATTTATGTGCATCAATAGCATGGTTTGATCCAACTTCATCCATTAATTGCTTCTTTTGCTTAATACTATCAATAATGATATCATGGAATTCTTTCTTTGCAATACTCAATATCTTCTTCAATGTAAATTCAACTTTAGCATTGAATACACATTCTTCAAGCACCTCCTTTAAATTTGTTGTTGCTTCAATATCAGAGAGAAGTTTGTAAATTATAGATTTATCTTTTTCTCCTAAGTCCTTTAATTTTTTTTTTAATGATATTGAGGCATCTTTTGTTGGTAACTCTTCAGAAGCCATCTTACGAGCCTTATCTCCTCAAATCTACTTCTTGGAAGAATTTCCTTCTCTTGTCTTATTAAAATCATGTCTTCTCTTTTCTTCTATCAAGGCTTCATATTGGCTCTAAGCAATATAAGCATGCACTAATAAAGCTTCCACAAGATCCTTCCAATCTATAGTTCCACAAATTATTGCAATAATCTTCAATAAAGCTTCTCATAGCATCTTCTTTTTGTATATTGTAGAAATAGAAAAAGACCAAAGTCCACTTGATTCAATATTTTTTAAAAAATCTTGTTTACCACTATCATCTACCTTAGTACTATAACTTGCAACTTCCATTATTGCAATCCCATTTGCTGCCAAATAATCCTTAATCAGTATTTTCATACTTCTTTTACTAAAGTTAATTTGGAGAAAATTACCAAAATCTTTTAATGCCACTTTTCTATCTTTCCAAAAAATAATGCCTTGTTGTATTATTTCATTGAATTCACCACAATCCTTTTGAGCATAAGAATCATCATTATACCAAATACATCTTTGCACATATCTTTATTTAAAATAGCTTTTGAATTTATTATAGAAGTCTTTACCTCAAGCCTTACAAGCTTAATTTGAAGATCCCGCATTCCACATATAAGTTTTTCATTTTTCACATCTTCTTTCTTTGATATAGTCGTTGAAGGTTGGACAATAGGTGTTGTTGATCGTGAAGTGGGCACTTGAATTTTAGGTATTTGCACAATTCTTTGAATATCAATCTTGTCCTTTCTTCTTTCTTTTTTTGCAAGCAATCCCACTATACCTTTAACTTCTTTCTATTCTGTTGTCAATCCTTCATCCTCTTCTTTATCCTCAAGAAGAATCTCTAATCTTTTTTGCAATTCTCTATCAGTTGCTTGAAGAAATAACTCAACCTTGTTTGGTCCCAAGATTATCTTTTTTACTTTCGATAACTGAGAATATTGTCTCTCAAACTCCCTTAATAATTCAGTAACTTGAAATTTCTTATTAGGATGCTCAATCCATTCCAAAAATGATTTTTTAGTAATCCAATCAAAGTCTTCTAAGAAATACTCATCTTTCAATGCATGAGAGAATCTCTGCCAACAACTTCCAAATTGCTCTATAACTGATTTCACATGTTCTCTTATCTCTAGCATTGTAGCAAGCTCAAGTAACAAAATCATATCATTTTTAGAGACTTAATTCAATTCTATTTTCTGCATATAGCATCTTAAATATTTAGAGATGTCTCTTCCATCAAACTAGTCAATCTTGTTAATTAGTGCTTGTAGTGCTTTGATTGCCAAAGCCTCCTTGTGATCATTATCTTGTTGCTATTGTATAAGCAGTATAAATGCTTGAAATATATTTGTAATATTTGGATCCAGATACATACATTGTCTACCAAAAAAAAATCCACTTGAAGCTCCACTTCAAGATCCACTTGAAGCACCATCCAAAGCTACATCGAAAACTCTAAAATTTACCTTCTTGCTTTCTTGTACCATTAATTCCAAATAACCAAAATAAAATCCAATACCTTCTATCCCAAACCTTCATGTCAAGTTCACCACTTATGCTATAAAATATGTTGTCCTATTTGGGAATGTGCCGGGCACTTGGTTGTGGAAGGTGAAGTTGTGGTTCACATATACTCAAGAATCCTTAACAAATTTTGTCCATATACAAAAGGTATGATTTGAATATCATAACAAGAGTACTTGAATCAATACAAAGTACTTAAAAACACTCTTGTTAATAACTTCATTCATATAAAACTCCAATTGCTTGTTACTTATTACAATCAAGCAACCAGGAGTCTCTATATAAGTCTTAATCTCAATTAGTAAAATTCCATAAGCTGTAATTTTTAATTTAATTGTTAATTTAGTATAAAACTTTGCACAAAAATACAAATACAAGCCTTCTATATGCTCAAAAAGTTTCAATCCAATCCAACTTATAGATTGTGAAAAATTGACCAAATCCTACACTGATATCACTTGATCATTGCCTTGAAAGCTAAGGCAAAAATCCCAGCAGAAATTTCTCTTTTTATAACCATTAACTTCAGCTAAAATTTGTTGTATAGCTCAATCTTTAAGTCTCTTAGCACTATGCCAAATTTCTCCTTGATTCAACTAATAGATCTTAAGATATTGCACGAATTCCAAATAATCCTAAACTGCCAACTTTTGGTACTTCTTTGTACTAAAGATTGAATAAATTCCAAATACACTATTTAATTGTTATAATTTTTTACTCAATCTTAGCACATTCAATCAATCATACATAATCAAAATTTCAAATAGGGATGTCATACCAATTGCACGAAATAGTCAAAGTACTAGCTCTAATTTTATTGCATAAAAAACATAATCTCATATACAAATCCAAACTTCAAATAGCAATTGCTAAGTTCTCAAAAATCCTCTAAAAATAAGCCTCATGTTTTTGAAACGGGCTTCAAATTAGCTTTCTAATTCTAACCACTGATCTCTAAATGTCTTGACTTCTTATCCTTGGTAGCCATTTTTGTGGCTAAAGGTCTAATTTCAATCCTGTCCTATTCATGGTTGACCCTTGGATATCAATCCAACTTATTTTAAAGATTTTTAAGCTTGATCCTATTCTCAATTTAATCCTAGTATTAACTATATTAACTTTTTATCTCCCCTATTCTATTTGTATTAAATTATGGCTTTTTTAAAGCCATGAAAGAATTTCTACAGCCTAGAAAAAAAATTTAATAATTAATTTTTATCTATTAGCTATTAAAGCAAGAAAATAATCTAAAAGGCTTTCATAAATCTTTTTTTAAGTATCTTAAGTTCCTACTAAATCAAGATAATCAAGTATTAAGTAGAAATTATTCTTATTCATACTTTTTACTATAGAAGCATGTCACAACAGGACAATGCATTCAAAGTTCCAAGGATTTGTCAATCGAATTCGATTGATAACAATTCTACAACTTGATACTTATTTGACAAAAGAATCACAGATTAGATTGATTGGCACCTTGCTTACAAGACAAGCACTATCATGGTTTGCTCCTTTGTTTGAAAAAAGATCACCAATTTCAAGCAACTTTGAAGTTTTTATGAAAGCATTTGCGGAAGCATTTGGAGAATATGACAAGGCTTGGTGGGCAACAGCTAAGATCCGAGCATTATGTCAAGAGGCATGCTCTATATTAGTCTATGCATTCAATTTTAGACAATTAACGTACAACATCAATTGGGATGAAGAAGCCCTAATGAGCCAATTTTATTGAGAATTAAGAGATGATGTGAAGGATTTTTTATTATCGCTTCCTAATCCACAATCGCTCAATGAAGCCATTAGCCAAGTTGTAAAATGTGATAACTAATTATTTCAACGTTGACAAGATCAACGTTCATGGGCTTCAACAAGACAATATGTAATCCGACATATCTCTGCTACATCAACAAGCATTTTGAATTTACACTCAGAAGTAGAAGATATGCAATTTGATACAGTACGATTTAAACTTCTTAATCTACAAAAAAAGAAGCGTTGGATGGAAGAAGGTCTATGCCTATATTGTGGCAAGGAAGGCCACAAGATTGGCAATTGCCCGAAGAAATAAAATCAACATATTATCAAAACCAGGAGTGTAATTGTTCAAGAAAATGATAATATTTAGGCACAGTAGGGACCGTACAGCTAGACAATCTAATACTACAAAATTATTCAAGTTCCTCTCTTTCTATGTAATCTGCTCATTATTTTATAATTCCATTATAGTTTGGCCCTCATAAGCTTTAGACAATCGCTTTGATAGATTTGAAGGCATTTATTTATTTTATAGATGAAACATTCACTAAGCTTCACAAAATTCCTCTAGTATAGAAATCCAAACCTATTCATATAGAGATAATAGATAAACAATCTTTATCCTCTGATAGTATGACCCATGAAATCACGCCTATAGAAGTATCGTTCAAAGATTATAGAAGCCAGATTGTGTTTAATATTATTAAGACTCTTTCAAATCTTATTATTTTGGGACTGTCTTGGTTAGAAAAGTATAATCCATCTATAGATTAGAAGTCATGAAGAATAACATTTTTGATAGAAATTCTTTCAAAAATTTATAAAAAGCCACAAATTAAAAAATCTTTATTTATTAGAGCAAGGACTTTCATCAGATCGGCTGAAAAAGGTACACCGTTTGTTATTTATGAAATTTCAATTAAAGAAGATATGACTTCATTGATAAGCATTCCAAAACAATATAACAAATTTCAAGTTGTTTTTCAAAAAAAAAATGCTGATATATTGCTAAAGCACCGACCATATAATTGTATTATAGATCTTCAAGAAGAAATACAACCATCTTTTGGCCCAATCTATAATCTTTCTCAAAATGAGCTTTCAATATTAAAAGATTATATTGATGAAAATCTTACAAAGAACTTCATCAGACATTCAAAATCTCCAACAAGTGCACCTATATTTTTTGTGAAGAAGAAAGATGGTTCCTTACGTATGTACATTGATTATCGGGGATTGAATAAAATGACAATAAAGAATCGTTATCCACTACTATTAATCTCAGGATTCTTGAAACAACTTGACCAAGCCAAGCTATACTAAGATAGATCTTTGTAGAGCATACAATCTGGTATGGATCAAAAAAGGAGATGAATGGAAGATCATATTTTGGACAAGGTATGGACATTTTGAATATAATGTCATGCCTTTTGGACTAACAAATGCACTCACTATCTTTCAACATTTAATGAATGATATCTTTCGAGAGTATTTGGACAAGTTCATAGTGATCTATCTTGATGACATTTTGATCTATTCAAAAAATCTGGAGGAATACAAGGGGTATATCAAGTTGATATTATAAAAGTTGTAAGATACATATTTGTATGCCAAATCAAAGAAATGTATATTCTACCAACCTAAGATGGAATTTTTGGGATATATCATATCTACTGAGGGTTTAACGATGGATTCTAAGAAGGTAGAAGTGGTTATGCAATGGGCCATTCCAAAGACTGTGAGAGACGTATTATATTTTCTTGGATTTGCTAACTTCTATCGGATCTTCATCAAAAATTATTCTCAAGTTGTTGTCCCTCTTATTCAATTGACATGTAAGGACAAGTTAGAATGGGGGCCTCAAGCAGAGTAGGCATTCCAAGACCTCAAGATTATATTTATTATAGCCCCAATATTGGTACATCTAGACTTTATAAAGGCATTCTACTTAGAAAGTGATGCTTCAGATTTTGCACTAGCAACCGTACTTTCACAAATGGATATAGATGACAAACTCCATCTTGTTGCATTTTATTCTCAAAAGTTCTCTACTATCGAAATTAATTATAAAATCCACAATAAGAAGCTTCTTACTATTGTAGATTCTTTTGAAGAATGGTGTCATTTTTTTAAAAGAGCAATGCATCCTATGATTATATATACAGATCATAAGAACTTAGAATATTTTATGTCAGCTCGGGTTCTTAATTGCCGCCAAGCTTAATAGAATATGTCACTATTTTGATTTAACTTTGTCATCATTTATTGCCATAGAAAGCAATAAGGATTATTTGATACTCTATTGAGGAGATCATATCTTATACCAAAGATAGAGGAGGTAGCATTTGATCAATAAAATACAACTTTATTGAAATTGGAGCAATTCCATCTTTGTGCCATTATTACATCGGCGCCTATCAATTCTAGTTTCCTTAGTGAAGTGCGTGCTACAACCACTAATAATGCTTTAGCCTTTGATATCAAGTATCCCTTGAAATAAAATGCTGATAAATTTAAATTTGAAGAAGACCTTCTATACTTTGAAGAAGATTTGTATATCCCAAAAGGACAAACATGACTACGCGTTCTTCAATCTTGCCATGATTTTTACACTGTAGGTCACTTTGAATTCAACAAGACCATTTAACTTATTTCTCAAGATTTTTGGTGGCCTCAAATGTGGAAGGCAGTGAAGGAATTTGTGCTCTCTTGCAAAATTTGTTCAAGGTCCAAAAATCCTCGACATCGCCCTTATGGACTTTTATAACCCTTGTTTATTCTAAAATGGTCATTGTCCTCTATTTCAATGGATTTCATTACAAATCTACTGCCATCTAATTCATTAGAAAGCATCTTTGTAGTAGTTGATCAACTCACAAAGATAGCTCATTTTATTCCTTACAAAAAGACTATGTCTAGTGAAGAAACGGTAAGACTCTTTCTCGATAATATATATCAATATCATGGCCTATGAAATGATATCGTATCTAATCAAGGATCCTAGTTCATATCTAAGTTCTAAAAGTATCTTTTTGAAATATTAAAGGTGGATATTAAATCTTCTTTGGCTTTCCACCTTCAAATTAACGGCCAAACAGAACAAGTTAATCAAGTATTTGAGTAGTATTTATGATGTAGCATTGATTATCAATAAGAAAATTGGATCTCATATCTATCATTAGTAGAATTTACATATAATAATATTGTTCATATTTTAACTTAATAAATATTATTTTATTCTAATTATAGATATCACCTGAAGCTTGATTAGTAGAATACGTCAAAGAACAATAATCTAGCGGCTGAAGGATTTGCAAAGCAGCTATTGTAATTCCAAACAACCTTGAAGCTTTAATTATAAGTAGCTCAAGATGCTTATAAAGTATCTAAAAATAAATTTAGAAATCAACTGCCTACTTTTCATATTGGAGATAAGATATGGCTTCTTCGACAAAATATCAAGATTTAGCAACTATGCAATAAGTTGAACTATTGTAGGTTGAGACCATTTTCTATCCATAAGTAAATCAATTCAATGGCATATTGCTTAGAATTACCATCTGCTATGAAGATACATCTAGTTTTTCATGTCTCTCTTTTAGGATCTTATAAAGAGTTGCATATTCCAGGAAGGATACAAAAATCATTGCCTAACATTGAAATTGAAGACCATCAAGAATATGAAGTTGAAAAGGTACTTGATTTATGGCGAAGGTGGGACAAATTGGAATATCTTGTTCATTGGTGGAGCTATGGTATTAATAAGCATACATGAAAATCGGATATAAATCTCACCAATGTGCCTCAAAAGATATAGGAATTTCATCAACTCTATCCTCACAAATCTAAATATATTTGATGATAACTTCTTAGTAAAGATTAGATTCAAAGAATATTTATAAAGAAGGAGAGAGTTAAATTAAAGCCTTCATCTGAATGTAGTTATTTGTTCCAAGATAGAATAGAGTAGTAGAAGCAAATTAATCACTATGTCAAATCTTCAAGTAAAGATAATATATTTCAGCACCAAGTACGACCTCGGTTGGAACCATTAGGAATAAGATCCAACCATACAAGTCTTGATTCCAATATTTGAGCTATAATGATATTGCTTAAGCTTGGAAAGGTAAATCCTTTTAGTCCTAAGATCTTATTTGGAGGATGTTTTGAAGGCCGCAATGAAGATCAGATCCTTGAATGGAATGTTTCAATAATGGAAGTACTAGCTCAAGGCCATAGGTGATTTCTTTTAGGACCAGTAGAATCCATTGCTCAAGAATGAAGAATAGAATATATAACTTCACTAGTGCAGCGTATTCTTGATTATTTATATATATAATAAGTTTGACCTCCTCTTGTGACTTGTCACTAGAGAAGGAGGTGATATTAGGGATATATATATTAGAAGTTCACATAACCTTCTAGAACATTCTAGAAACTTCTCAAGTTAGTGAAAGTCGGTTGAGAAGCTTCCTAGTTGGTGAAAGTCGGTTGAGAAGTTTTGTAGTTAGTAGAAGGAGATCAAGAAGCTTCTTAGTTGGTAGAAGCTGCTTAAGAATCTTCTTAGTTTGATAGTAGCCACTCAGGAAGTATTCTAGATAGGAGTATATATAGGAATCAAGGCTGAAGAGTTCTTTAGTCTTGACAATATATCTCTTGGAATTTTAACTCACCTTTCTTGGTATTATTTGTATACTTGTCTATTTAATTTGAATTCTTATTGGTTTCTTTTAGAAACCTTGTCTTGGTTTCAAATCTCTTGTTCTGTATTCTTATATCCCTGATAAGAAGTATAAAATATGATATTGGATCTAGAGGTAGGAAGAGACCTTTTTTTGGTACTTTAAATTTGAAGGTGTCCAATCGCAAGGTCCCTATTATAGTTGGATATCTTCATTTTCCGACCTTTTCAATTCAAATATTATACCTTGTGTCTTGAGTTCTTTAGACTTATTTATACATTTTGTTGCCTTGTGATTAAGTCCTCCTCAATATAGACATAGATTCTCTTATCAATGTCTAATCTTTTTTGCTAGTGTTAATGGCTTAAATTAAGTTGCATCAACCTGCATGGATTTAGGATATATTAATAGCTTTTCCAATACTCTTGAGGATGTAATAGACGTATTGGGATAGGTATTGCTGAAAATTAATTGTCTCTCATGTCATAATTCAAATAGACAATTGTCATAAGTAATAGCCTAAGATATGAGTTCTTCTAAACTTTTAACTCTTAGCATTATGATCAATAAATTTTTAACATTGTCTTTTAGGCCATAATGGAATTGAATCATAAAAGCCTTATTATTCCAATTAAGATCATAAATAAGTTGTTAAAATTTTGCTGCATAAATTGTAGCTAAACATTGTCCTTGTTATAGATTTTGAATCTTCTTTTCTACCACCCTCTTCCAATCACTGTCTCCAAATGCAGTAGTAAATCTTTTCATAAAAGTCTCTAAATTATATAAGATTAGAGAATTCTTTTCCAACAGTGGAGCAAACTATGATTGAATACATCTTGATAAAAATAAGCCTACAAAGCAACTTGAATAAATCCATCCAAATAATGAGAAGGATATAATTATAAATAAAATTATATATGCTGCACAAATTCTCAAAAGTTGAATCTTATTCCATCAAATTTATCAAGCATATTAGTCTTTGGCTCCTTTATGACAATCCTTGGAGCTTTTAGAGAGATTATGTACATAGCTTATTTACTGCCTACTTTCCTCAATCAAATAATTTTTTGTTGCAAATTATGAATCTCTCACTTAGTTTCTTCAAATACTTATTTTATTTGTGGTTTTTTTTTTAGATTGCAAAATAATGTCATTTCTTCTCATATAATATCCAAAAGAGCTCAAAGATTTATAAGAGTTGCCATTCTATTCTCTATTTGTGAAGATGCACCTCTATTAATCTAATCTACTTTCATATTGACAAACAAAAAATCAATAAGCTATCAATGTAGTATTTTCTATATCAAAAAAGAATGTTTTTAAATAATATTAATTTAGAAGAGAGTAATTTACAACCTCTAAAATGTAGTAATATATCATAAAAAAAGAATAATCTAATCTTTTCAAAAAAGATCAAATTGCAATAAATAAGCATATCAATCTAAAAAGAGATAATCCGCACTTCTTTAGAATGCAATAGTATTTTCAAGGAAAAAGATAATCTACTCTCTATCAAAAGATCAAGCTTTGATATGATTACTTAGATAATCTTGCCAAATTATTAGAGATGCAAAATAGGAGTTTAGCAAAGAGAGAAGGAAAAGATTATAGAACTAGAATGATTTCAAGAACAAAGAATTGGATTGATAAGAATAAGAGACTAGATTGATATTACAAAACAAAACAATACTTTAGATTGCTCCAAGATTTATGTTGGTAAGATTGAGATGCACCTTGATCTTGCCTCTTAGTTATATTATAAAGCCTATATCCTATTGAACCTTCTAAGAGTATCTTAAAAGATTTTAAAAGACTAAAGAAGATTCTAAAAAAATTAAGGCATATTTAAGGAGACTAAAAAAGATTCTAGAAGATTTTAAAAGATTATAGGAGATTCTAGAAGATTGAAGAAGGTTCTAGAAGATTTTAGAAGACTATAGAAGATTCTAAAAGATTCTAAAAAATTATAGAAGATTCTAAAAGATTATAGAAGATTCTAGAATGTGGTGACTTAAAGTATATCCATGACAACTAAAATACAAAAGAATTATAAAGCAATGAGCAAATTGAATAGAAAGAGAAGAATCTAAATAATATTATAATGTTGAATTGTCTAACCATATGGTCACTATTGTGGCTGAACATCTTTGTTTTCTTGAATAATTGCACTTCCAATTTTGGTGATGCATCAATTTTGTTTCTTTGGACAATTGCCAACCTTATAGCCTTCTTTGCGATAATATAAGCATAGATCTTTTTCTATACAATGCTTATTTTCTTATGGACTAAAAAGTTTTAAATGTATTACATCAAATTACATATCTTCTATTTTTAAATGTGAATTCAAAATGCTTGTTGATATAATAGAAGTATATTGGATTGTATAATGTCTTACTAAAGTCTATGAATATTGATTTTGATGACGTTGGAATAGTTCATTAACACATTTTATGGCTTGGTTGGTAGCTTCATTAAGCAATTATGGATCCGAAAGGAATAATAACAAATCCTTCATATCATCTCTTAATTTTCAATAAAATTGATTCATCAAGGTTTTTTCATCTCAATTGATATCATATGCTAATTACCTAAAATTGAATACATAGATTAATGCAAAGCACGCCTCTTATCACAATACTCAAATCTCAACTATTGCTGAATAAGCATTGTCATGTTCTCCAAATGCTTCTATAAAAACCTTGAAGTTGCTTAAAATTAGTAATTTTTTTTCAAATAAGAAAGCAAACTATGATAATACTTATCCTATAAGTAAGGTGCCAACCAATCCAACCCATGATTGTTCTATCATATAAATATTAGGTTGTAAAATCATTATCAATAGAATTTGGTTGATAAACCTTTGGAACTTTGAAAGCATACCATCATATTTTTTCAAAAAACTAACTCAGGACTCCTTACATTGTTGAATAGGTGGATTTTCTTGGCATAGCATAGGTAGTAATCCATACTCAAGTGCAAAAGTTGGAAGTAGGTGCAATCTAGGTTGTGATATTCTAGATATTGTATCATTATGAAGTTTTGTAATAATTCCTTTAATCTCTATAATTGTAGTAAATAAAATAATAAAAGTACTAATAATAGCATCTAATTTAGACTCAAAAGATTTGATCATACTAATGTCTTGACTTCCAAGTATTTTAAGAGAAAGAAGAAATGAATTTATAAGAAGATAATATTAATTTAAAAAAGGATAATTTGCAACTTCTAAAATGTTTTAAAATCTTCAAATAGAAAGATGATGTACTTTTTTACAAGAGGGATAAAGATCTAATATTGTAATAAAAAAAATATCACTTTAGAAGAAGGTAATCTACAACCTCTAAAGTGCTAATATACCTTTAAGAAGAGGGGTAGTCTATTCTATAACAAGAAGGATCTAACTTTGATATTTAAGATGAGGGCAGTCTTGACAAACTATCAAAGACATAAAAGTACAAAATAAGAAATTTGATTTAAAGAAAGATTTCAAGAAGAAATCAACAAGAAGTTAAATTATCTAAATGAGTACATAAACAACATCAAGAAAAGTAAACTAGAATTCCAAGAAATGCATTGTTAAGACTAAAGAACTCTTCAATATTGATTTCAATATATATTCTTGTTTAGGAAGCTTTTTGAATGGCTTCCATCAAACTAAGAAGCTTCTCAAGCTTCTTGCATGAGATATTTGATATAATATCTATATTAGCAATTCAATGTGAACTTTTAAATTCAAAAAACTTTATAAAAGATGCATTGGATGTTATAATATATTTGTAATTTGGAAGATTGATAAGCCAATTTTTTAAATCTTCATAGAACATCATATTGCCTTAGTCCACTACTTTGTCCTTTGATTCCAAGGATTGGATACTTATCTAATATTATATCTTTTAGTAATCTATGATAATAATAGATATAATCAAGAAAAAGTTTAGCTATTTTTTTATCTATGATAGATTTTGTATATGGTACAAAATATGCCATCTTAGTGAAAAAATCTACAATCACAAATATAGAATCATATGAACTTGAAATTCATAGATCTAAGATAAAAATCCATAAAAATAAAAGACTATAGCTAATTTGATATAAGTAATAGTTGGAGAAGTTCGTAAAATTGATGATGAAGAATTTTTGATCTTAAATAAGTATAACATGACTATATAATATCTTTAATTATCTTCCATATTTGAGGCCACTAAAAATCTCTTAATATTAATTATAAAGTCTTATTGTATCCAAAATATTTTACTGCATGGAAGTTATAACGAGCTTTAAGAGTATATAGACATGTTTTACCTTTTGGAATATATAAACATCCCTCAAAATAGAATAGATTGTTTTTGAATTCAAACTTAGAAGTATTATGAGACTTAGATGAATTATTTTTAATATTATGAATAAAAAATCTATAATTATAAGAAATTCTTTGTTGAAGATCTCATAGTTAATCTCAATTCCTAAAAACTTTTTTGAATGAAAAGCTATTAGATGAAGTTTGTCATCTACTCTCATTTGTGACAATATCACATGCAAAGCAAAGTCCAATGTATCTATTTTCATAAAAAATACTTTGAAAAAGTTAACACGATATAAAATTGGTACAAAAATAAAAATTTCCTTCAAAGCTTCAAATGATACTTCTACTTCTTTATTCTACTTAATTTTCTCTTTACAAGTTAAATGTATCAATAGAACTATAACTTAAAAAAGGTTCTTGATGAAGATCTAATAGTAATTGACAAATCTCAAAAGATATTTCACATCTCTTATTATTCTTAGAATTTTTCAATCTATAATTTTCTAAATATTTTTAGGATCCATTATTAGATCATTATTAAAAATAATATATCTTAAAAAGCCAACTTAAGTAATATAATATACACACTTTTTTTATTTTGGCATATAATCTTATATCTTTAAGTTTTTATAACAGACAACAAATATAAAGTTCATATTTTTTTATATTCTTAGAATAAATTAAAATATCATCTAAATAACAGACAATAAATTATCAAAAAATTCACAAAAGATATCATTTATAAGATATTAAAAAGAAATTGATGCATTTGTAAGTCCAAAACATATGACATTATATTCAAAATACCTATATCTAGTTCAACATGCAGTCTTTCATTCATTACTTTTTTTGATGCAAACAAAATTATATACTTCTTATAGATCTATTTTTGTATAGATCTTTGTTTGATTGAATTGATCAAAAAGTCTTGAAATCAAAGATAAAAGATACCTATTCATGATGGTAATCTTATTGAGTCCTTGATAATCTATGCATATTTGCAACAATCTGTTTTTTTTCTTCACAAATAAGATAGAAGCTCTTGTTGGAAATTTTGAATGACATATAAAATTCTTAGCCAAGTTTTCATCAATATACTTCTTTAATATAATCAACTTATTCTATGATATATTGTAGATTGGTTCAAATGGTAATTGAGCTTTTTATTGAAGATCAATTGAACAATCATAATGTCAATGTTCTAAAAAAATATCTACATTTTTTTTCCAAAAATATCTTTAAAATCTTAATATTAATTAGGAATATCATTTGTAGTCTTTCTAATAACAAAAATGAGTGTGGTGTATATAACAAAAGATGGTCCTTTTTTTGTTGCATATATAAAAAAATTTGTGCCTATTAAAAAAAAATTGATATATTAAACTTATATATTTTTATTTGATTAATGGATTTCTAGATTAAACTACAAAAAAAAGTCAAGATTACAAGAAGTCCAATCTATTTAAGGATTATGTTTTTTTAACCAGGATAATCCTAAAATAACTAAATTAAAAAGAGATCAAATCACATTAAATATTACTATGTTATTATATCCCTTAGTTGCTACATTTAAAAGAATAATTTTAGGGGTGATATCTCCAAATGACAACAAATGACCATCTATGACTTTTATGTGTACAAATTTAGTTTTTTTAATCAAAAGTATTTTTTATTTTTGGACAAAATCTTTATTTATAAAAACAAGTTGAGGATCTTGAATCTAATAAGATAAAGACTTTTTATTTCTAGGTCCTAAACAAAACATTGAGAATAGGACCTTTATTAAATATTGCACATGATTCCAACTGCATAATGTCATATTATAATTCAACTACTAGGTAAAAATATTATACATATATATTTAATGTGTAACTTATTATATAGCTAAATGAGAGCCATATCAATAGATTTTTATTGGTCATAAAATGTGATTAGGTTGTTAGTCTAGAAAGAATCTATTTAAAAGGACTATTATTGAGGTTTATACAACCTTTTTTTTTAATAGTGACTTTCGAGGTTGATTTTATATTGATAATAACTTTATATATTTTGAATCAACTTTATTAGACATTGGTGATTCTTGAGATCTTATTTATTTCAATTATTTGATATTTAGAATACATATTATATAAATCTTATTAAAAAAAAGATTAAAAAAGAATTTTTAATATGAATCAAAGTAATTAGGCCATCCATGTGGATGAATGGAGATGGATGATAGAAGTCTCTATTCCTATTGGCTAAAAATCATATCCAATGGACTTCAAGGAGATTGCCCGAGGCCTTATTAGGAATTAGGATTTATTTTTAGAAGGCATTTAAACATCAAAGACTAGAATCAGCAAGTTTGATTTTTTGGCTATGGTTTTGGTTCAAAAATTGTGTAATTTGGACTTTAACTAAAAGAGATATAGGCACTCAAAATTAAAATGAGGAAATTGTATCTACTATTACTCTTTTGGATATAACTTGTACGTACAAAAAGCAATAGAGGATCAGCAATTAGAATTAAAAAGAATATTTTTTTTATTATATTTTTTATATATAGTCTAATAAAATCTAAACTAAGATGAAGGAAATATTAAGAGTTGAAATCAGTGCTTATAATCTAAGAATAATAAGTGACCATATTTAATTAGTAGTTGTATTTTGAACTATATCTTAGATAATTTGATAGGTTTTTGGTTTAAAATTTTTAAGAGTGTAGATGTTTATATTAAAAAACTATGTGCAGAGATTTTGTAATATTAAGATTTTGAATTTTTGAGATATGTAAAAAATAGCACTCAAATATCTATAAATTAGGATTTTAAGCACGTGCTAGGTTTTTTAAGATATCAGACAATCAAAAGCAAATCTACATTTGAATTTTTTTTGTAATAAAGCTTAAGAATATTATCTACACTTTGAAGAAATTTTATAGAAATTGAATAGTTGAATCAAGAGTTATTGAATTCTAAAGTTTAGAAAGAAATAAATCCTTGTGGGTAAATAAGCTATTGAAAGATTTTATTGTAATTTGAACCTTTTGTATAAATTAAAGGAGTTTTTTTAAGAACCAAGACTTTATGGAAGTAGAAAAATAAATATATAGATTTATAATAAAATTTTAATATGAAGATGGAATTTTGAAAAAAAATTATAGATTTTTCTTGAAAATTATTGACAATCTAATTTATCATCATTTAATTAATTGTGATTTTATTAAAAAAATGGTATTAAGGATCTTCTATATATCTTAGAAGGACTTTATGTACAAACATATTAAAATACAAGAGATTTTATTAATATAATTTTTCTTTTGTAATATAGTTGTGTTATTTTTCTTTTTAATTAAAGACAAATCAATTATTGGAGTCTTGCCAATAAATTACAAGTAAATTTCCTACGGCAAGGTATTTAGTATATTTGCAGTTTGAACATGATGCCACATAACAATAGTTCCTATTGTAGCTAAAGAAATTTGTTTTTTGATACATTGTCTACTTTAGCAACCATGCTCCTCATTTTGTGCTTACATTGCTTCTTTGAATAATATTGAGCAATGTATTTAGCTTCTCCACAATATAAGCATAAACCTTTTTAATGACATCAAGTCTTTTTCTACTTGGTGAGAGATTTAAAATGTAGCATAATAATTTACATTAGTTTTGGCTTAGTCAAATAAATTTTTAGACACTTAAAAGCTATTGTCATTAATTGACTTATCTTTTTTTAATCAAATTTATATTCTTGATGCCTTTCAAATAATCAATTATTGCTTGCAATGGCTTAAGCAATAATTTGTTTTAAAGAGTCTATTTTTGATATTATTAGTAATAAATCTTTGATGTTATCCTTCAATCTATAATAAAATTGATTGATAAGGGCTTTATTATTCTATTCCATATTATAATTGAGATTTTAGAGTTCAACAGCATATATTGTGGCTGATTGAGATTCTTGTTGTAAAGATAAAAGCTTGGTCTTTGCTACCCTTTCTTGATTATTTTTTCCAAATTTGGTCATAAATACTTCAAAGAATGAATTCAAATTATAAAGAAGTTGTGAATTTTTTTCCATCATAGATGCAAATTTAAAAAAAAAAAAAAAAAAAAAAAAAAAAAGTAGAAGTGTGCCTATGAATCTAACTTGAATAAATCCATTAGGATATTAGAAAAGATAAAACTTTAGATAAAATTTGACTTATTGCCAAAATCCTTGAAATTTTGATCTTGTTCCATTAAACTTTTCAGGCATATTAATCTTTGCTTCCTTCATGCTTGTAGAAGCAATACTTCCTAGATTTATTTATAAGGCTAATTTACTTGCTTCCCTCAACTATACAACTTCTTGGTATAGGCTCTAGACTTCTTTCATAGATATAGAAATAGTGCTTCTATGATTGATATTAATAATGTATGAAATTTCCATTCTAAAAGTGTTGACAAGGTCTTGAAGATCTACAAAAGTTACAAATCTACTCTTATTTCAACTAAGTGTAGCATCTATGATTTTTCCTTCTATCTTAGATAGCTTAATAAATTTACAAGTTAAATTAGAGGAGGATAATCTGTAATCTTTAATATCAAATAAAAAATTGTATAAAAAAAGGTGATCTATTTTCTTTGAAAAAAAAATCAAGGCTAAAAAGTAAAGAATGTTAGTTTAAAGGTGAATAGTCCACAACCTTCAAATACAAAAATAGAAGAAAAATAATCTATTCACTTCTAAAATATAAAAATAGAATAATAAATCAGGACTCTTATTAAATTATCAAGGACATGAAACACAAACAACTAAAGTATCCAAATATTCTTGTGTTACTCAAAAAGATTAAAGAATCATTCAAAGATGGGATATTATTAAAATAGAATGGCTATTGCCAAAGACAAGAAGAATAAAGACTTTTAAAATAAGACTAAGAACAAAAAAAGTATTAATAAGAATAAAGAAGGCTTCACTCTTGTTTCTATATATATTATCTACCTAAGAGCTATGTGGCAATATTCTATAGGACCTCTAATACATGTCCAATTTATAAGATATATGTCAAACTTACAAGACAAGTTTCTTAATGAACTTTCATTATTTGGACTATGATCTAAAATTATTTCAAGTTTATCCGTAATTTAATTAGTCATAATGTGGAATTCTTTTGATAATTCTTTTAATGCTATCTATATTGGGATCTTGAAAGACCCCAAAGAAAATATACCATATGTGTGCCATATAGAATGAGGATCAAATGCACGATCTTAAGACTAGAAAGTATGTAGGCCAAGAATAAAGCAATATAAAGATTGTATAAGAATGAGCCGAGATATTTTTTCATAAGTAATTTTTAAAAACAAATAGCTGCACCTAAGATTTTTTCTAATAGAAATTTCTTCATCCACTTCTTATTTGAGGCTCTTCTTTCAATCTTTTAAATCACTTTTGATTGGCCTACTACTAAAACAGCATGCAATAATAGTAAATTAATATAAAATTATAACCTCTTGTTTCTCAAGTTTTAAATCAACCTTAATTTTTTAATGCTTAATACAAAAGAGGAGACTTGTATAACTTTGAGAGAAGTCATCTAGGAGAGACTTACTTGATATAGACTTAGTCAAATGTGATTGACCTTGTTAAAAAATGAGTTCTAAAAGAAGCTAAGATCTCCTTCTTATCCAAAAGATCTAACAACAAGTTGATTCTGACACTTTGAAAGTATGCTCCTTCATCCCTTGTCATTTATATGCCATTATTCCTCCAAATACGTGTGGCATACATTACCATCTTTCTTGACATATCTTTGAGAAAAAAAATTAAATTAAATTAAATTAAATAAAAAAATTCTTTAAGTATATTTTACTTTTATAAGTACTACAATTGTATCCCTATTGTATCAAACTATTTGCAACTTAGTGGCCTGGTTGTACAATGCTTAGGCCATGCCAGCAAGCCATATAATGCACTTTAAAGCACAAATCCCAAGACACATGTTCTGACAGACCATTGCTATTCCGCAACCTTAATCCAATATCAAGTTTGTTGAAGATTTTTATTTTAATTAATTAAAAAATTTGTACAATTTATTTATAAAAATACATGTTGAAGGACATAAAAATGTGTGTATGCAAATAAGAATCTCTCTCTTTTTTCCTTTTTTTTCTTTTTTTTCTCTTTCTCTCTCTCTTTCTCTCTCTCTCTCTCTCTCTCTCTCTATATATATATATATATATATATATATATGCACAAATATATACATATATGCATTTTATTATTTTAAATATTATATATTGAAATCTAAAATTAAATTCAAATATATATTATCAAAATTATAAATTTACATGTAATATTATCAAAGTGAATATAATATATGTATGTTGTTTAGCGACATATAAATATATATATATATATATATATATAATTAAATTGGTTAATTGATATTTCATTAAATAAAATTCAAAATTCATCCAAGTCATTCCACAAAGCAAATGTTATCTTTTGATGTTAGTATTATATTTAATATTTTAAAGAAGTTATTTAATTATTGCTTCCTCATAAACTACATAATCTTTTTCATGAATTCATATAAGATATTAAATTATATTTTTCAATGTTAAAAATTAATATTTAAAATATTTTTATTGAAAGAACTTTGCTCAAGGCTATAGTGGGCATTTTATATTATTTGATTCTTTTAAGTTTAAGATTGATTATAGATTCTAGATATATTTATGCACATAGTTTATAATATAGCAATCTTAAATACTTAAGATATATAGCCATATTATATTTGAATTATTACTTTTATATCTTTTAAGAGTTAAATCAACAAGGAAAATATTTTTATTCATATATTTATTTATTTATCAAAATATTATTTTACCTGTACTTCATTTAAATGATTTTTTAAATTATTTACTCTTGATATCTACCACATTGTAAATTTAATAGTATTAAAATTATTTTGTATGTATTTTTATTTATTCACATATTTACATATATAAAACCATTAAAATTTTAAATTTAAATCTTTAAAATACAACCAATAACATGATATAATTAAAATCTGAAGTAACAATTATAATTAATATATAAAGAATTTTAATATTTTTTGGTAAATTATATTATTATAAAAATGAAATTTTAACAATCTTTTGAGGTTTTTTATATATAATATATTAGAGATGTCAAGAGACATAACTTTTTTCAAAGATACTACCAAGCTCATAAAGAATGTATAAAAAATATAAATTCCTTGAAAATTAATTTATGTAAAATTTGACATTTTATTTTTGTTTTTTATAAGCCTTTTTTTTTATTGTAAGACCATCCATAATTAATACAATTCATCTTTTATATCATTTAAAATTTTAATATTTTATTTATACTTTTAAAATTCTAATTAAATATATAAGATAATTATGACTATTTATACTTTGCATTGATACCAATAAAAATATTTATTAGAGATGTTGGAAAATAACTTTAAAATAAATCTCTATAAATTAAAAATGATTGTCTTTTATCTCATCTTATTCTCCTTGATTATCTCTAAATAAGAAAATCTTTAATATTTTTAGATTATAAAATTTATATAAGTTTTTGATTCTTATAATCATTAAACCTACACTTGTCTTCCATTTTTTTATAATCTTTGATACTTGTATTAGATATCTATCTTGCTTCTTCATGTAAAAAGTTAATTTAAAAAAATATATGCAACAATATTACAAAATAGAGTTTATAATATATAAATTTTAGAAACTTACAATGACATTAAGATGCATAAAACTCTTTGTTGTGTAATTTGGACATCAAAAAAAATTTAGTGTTAAATCAAAACTTACTTTTTGACAATTTTATGGAAAACAATAACTACATTTTGTATAATATCTTTTTAAGATTTGGCAATCTTTTTCTGTTTTAAACCTTTGGAGGAATTTCAAGACTTATTGTCTTTAGATATCCTTCAAGTCTTTTTCTACAAGTTCTTTTAACATCTATGTAATTGGAAACTGTCAACCAAGACGTAGATGTATTCAAAATAATGCAATTTAAGAATAAAAAATAAAGAAGAGTTCAGGAATCCCTCTTCCACAACTGCCATCACACAAATCCAATCAGACTTGGAGGAGTATGGTGACGACAATACTCCACTACCATATATATATGAGTGCCGTGAACAAGGCGAAGTTGTTCCGACACATTTTAAGGACATGCATTGGACCAATGCTTAGACCATTGCAAGGCATTAGCTGGCAATTTAGTAACCAAAAACTCAGATTTCTGCCCCGTTGAAATATACCCAGCTGCCATATATTTTTATGAAATGCCTAACACTCCCGAATCAATAAGCCAAGTGCAATCTTTGTGTCCTAAGTTAGGCATTAGGTTAAGTTGATCCAGACAGATTATTTGACGTTCTGTACATTGCAGGACTTTTGAAATTTATCCAGTTACGGTAAGTTTAGGCAGCAAACCTTTTCCATGACATTCAAGTGTCTACCAAATTTTATGCAGGTGCACCAAAAATTGTAGCTTCAGGTAATTTACAATTGTTCAGTCATGTTCAATACGGCTTCATATTTTGAGCAGGCTATAGTCAGTGCACCTCTCTGTTCTCTGGGATGCGGAATTTATTCATGATAGCGTCCTGTAAACAGAGAGCTTGCTCGAATTCTTGATAGCTGATGCGGCCATCACAGTCGGTGTCAATATGCTCAAATATCTCGTCCATTCTCACTTCACTGATATCTGGTGGCAAGTAGTCTTCTGGCAATGCCTACTCAACAAATTAAACCAATCAGTGGGTTAGAGTAGGTTGATGTGTTCTTTTTAAGGAATTTGAGGATGCCCCATTCTTTTAATACAAGTGTGAAAATTTCTTTCCAATATTTACATAGATTAAGTAGATTTCTTCGAAAACTTGAATAATTCTGTAAACACTTTAACATGAAGGGTTTCTTTAAAAAAATGAAAGCATATGCATGATGACACATCTATACCATATGTCCAAAATGCCTTGCTAGCACCCCAGTGTACAAAAATAAACAGCAATCAGTAACTCATCTAGAAGGAGGAAAAATCTGCATCTCACTGTGGGTACAAAGACTCCATTACTAGAGTTACAAAGGTTGAGTTACTACAACATAATCAAAAGGAGTTCTAAGCAAAGAATATCGACTTCCTAAAACATACCCCAAGAACAAGAGCGAGTTCATCCTTTGAAATGTAGCCCGAATCATCGTAGTCATACATCTGCACTCACCATCACACGTTAAATGCCAACTTAATTTTTTAAATTAAAAAAAGCATCCGAAAAGAATTCTGCACACTCGGGTCATACTTGTAATGCCAGCTACAACTAGGTTGAAAACAAACCATGATTCGATTGCAGTGGATTGTAATAGAAAAAGAGGGCCGAACCTCACCCTGAAGCATAATCTTAAGACCTCCCCTGTGTGTGAGGTTCGCAAAAGAGAGAACCCACACATTACTTCACGCAAATCTATCCAGCCATCTTGGTTGTTATCAAACAGTTCAAAGATGCGAGAAGCAAGTGGCATCAGGCCCTGCAAGTCCATTGAGCACAAAATGTGCTGAAATTCTTCAAGGGTAGCGGTCCGTCCATTTGATGTGCTGCAGTATGAGTAGCAGCATAAATGAGAATCACGTTCATATTCCCTAAGGATCTTCGAAAAAATAAATTGTTATCGATATCTACATCATCAATAATGACGTGACTAAAAGATGATCTACTCTACTTTCACATTTTAAGTGCTCATTGTGTGATGATTACACCCTGCGCAAGGATGGCATCATGCATCATTCGCCACTTTCGAAAATGAAAGTGATATATCATATTATGAAAGTCTAAGAAACAAACTAAAAACGAATCCACCCAAACGGAACAAGGAATCATAACACAAGGACCTGAATTCTTTTTCAGCCCAACACGTACATACGAACGAAATTAGCTCGCAAAACTTCCAACTCAGCACCAGTAAGAATACGATCTCCAATAAGCTCCTTCAAATATTTGGTTCGCAGCTGAAACTTGGTTCTAACAATGCTGGCATAGGCTGCAGCGCGAAACTTGCGTCGAGCATTGAAAGCTTGGAAACGTATGAATACATCTCCGTGGATCAGCTCCCTTGTTGCTGACTCACCTGACACCCATGGGTGTGACAATAACTATGCATCCACAATTGATTCCGCGCTGTCAGAAAATATCTGTCCCACTTTGGTAAACATCTTTACCTCGTCTATAGCCCTCCGAAAATCAAAAGGGGAAAAAAAATGCTAGAAGTGCTCTGTGTTCAAAGAGCATGTAGTCATCTTTTCGAGGTTTGTTGACTGGACAAAGTTAAATGGCAGTGATCTTCAAAGAGTGGCACGAGAAAGTAGGGTTTGGGTTCAATTAAGATACCTCCGCAGCAGAAGGACGAACGAACGGATCTACCGACAACAGTCCCCTGATGAGCTCCTTCGCTTCCAAAGAGATGCATCCCCAACTTTCTTCTTCCATACTGTATGCCCCCTGGAGATGTCGCAGAATGCCAACGAGAAAAATTACAGAGAACTCCTAGGATAGCAGTTGAGTTTCTCTACTCTCACATCTGCACACAACAGTAGCATAGGTGGGGATGAGCAGTCACCGTTAGGATCCGTCTTTGCTTGTCCCGACTAGTCTTAGCACGAAATGGTGGATACCTGCACAATTGAGGCCGAGAACTTCAAATGCAGGGATTCAACTGGGTGGAGCTGCATTTGACATTGTAAGCTCGAGCATGCAGTGAGTTCATACTCTCCAGCAACACTAAAGATGGAACATTAAAAGGCATGTGTACATAAAAAACTTGAAAGCGCACGTGTGCTCGACACATTAAGGTGAAATTTGCGGAGTAGGACCTTCTCTGATTTGCTGAACTTACCCGCAGAGAAGAATATAGAGGATGACGCCGAGCGACCACATGTCATTGGCAGGCATCGTACCGGACATGTTGAGTTGCTCAGGGGCCATGTAGTCCATGGAACCAAAGATTCCCACAACGGCATTTGTCACATTGTGAATATGACTCAAACCGAAGTCCATGATCTTGAGCGGAGCGTCTGGATGCGGATCCGCATACAAACAATTCTCTGGCTTAAGGTCTCGGTGCACAATTCCACACTGATGCAGCGCGGCAAGTCCTGCCGCAATCTGCCCCACCACAGCCGCAGCATCTCTCTCGGAGTACCGCTCCTGTTCCACAATGCGATCAAAGAGCTCACCTCCCCTGCACAGCTCCAAAACCAAATGCACCGCGTCGTCGTCTTCGTACACATCTAACAGATGAATGACGTTCGGATGCGGCGACACACAGTCGACGATGCACATCATCACTAGAATCTCGTTCGTCACGAGAGCCTCCGCTTGCCACATCCTCGCCTCCGAACCCGCGTGGCCCTTCCCTTTCCTTTTCCCCTTCCCCGCCGCATAGCCATACTTCTTCAGTGTCTTGATCGCAACCTGGAGCCTATCCTCCTTGCGAACACCGATCCGCACAACCGAGAAGCCCCCTGTACCTAAAACGTGCCCCAGTTGATAATCATCCGACAACGCTCGTCTCCCATACTCACTCATCCTCCGCACCACACTTGCAGAAAACCCTGCAACCCAGCTATGGGATCACGATCGACCCACAGCGACGACGACGACGATGGACGAGGGTGTGGGCAAGCAAGCAAAGCAAGCAAGCTGAGCTTGTGGCTTGTCCTGCCGTGCTCTTGTCCCTTGCTTTGCTTTGTTTTAGAGTTTCCTTGTGTGGTTTGCTTTCTGACGAGTGACTCCCTCTTGCTTGGGTCCATGCTTCCTTTGACCCCATCCCCTTCAGTTCTTGTTGCCTTGACTCCGTTTTTCCTGCGCCAAAAATTGGAGAAATTATTCTTAATGAATTGGAATGTGTGTAATTTTGCGAGTATGAAACTGAAACCGGAGGGATTGGTTGGAAGTGAGAATATTATATTTTGTGGGAGTGTGTGCATGAATGATGTTTGTAGATTTTGTCAATTGAATCGTTTTTGCAGGAGAGTTCTGTTTTAGAGTGATGGTATAACAGGGTGCATAGAGTGCTGGTGACTGGAAATGTTGGAATCAAAATGGTTATTGTAAAACATGTTTGGTGTCAATGAACCTGTTTAAAGCATTTGTACAATTCATGTGTACTTGATATTGCATTGAATACAAAAATAAATAAAAAATTTAAAAAATGTTAGTTACATAATTACCATGTTAGAATGGTAAAGTAATATCACAAAAAGAACTCAGAGAAAAAAATTGCTTAAATTTTTTATCCTTTGCAATCATCGATTTAAAAAAAAAAAAAAAAAAAAAAAAAAACTATTTTAATGCATAGTAGTGGCCTTATATATCACATGAATGTGTGTGTAGATATATATGTATATGTATATACATACAAAATCAAATCAAGCCAACAATGTGCTTTGGATAAATATTTTAATTTTGCTATTTTTTGAACTACCTTAGAAATAATTGACATATGATTCAAATACATGAAAAGTAAATCTTCAAATTGTAGAAAACTTTTGGCTCATATCAAATAAAAGATTCATAGATAATATTTGAATCTAGATTACAATTTCAACTTTTTGATTTTTTTAAAGAAGATTTTTTAATTCTCATAGTATAGTATAGAGAATAAACATCAAGCTTTATAAGATTATATAGATTTTTGTAGAAGAAACCATTTCTTCTTTCTATGAAAAATTATGATTCAATAAAAATTTTAACAATTCATCAAATTCTAGAAAAGTTTTCATGGAAGTTAAACAATTAAATATTAAAGATAAAAATAAGAGACAAGTAGTGTAGTCTAAAAAAACTTACACAATATTACAAACTGATCCTTTAAATTATATAATACAAATATTTTTTTGTGAAAATCAAAGAAAAAAAATCTATAATTCCAAATCTTTTAACAACAAAAAAAATCTTGGTGGGAAGATAAAGAAACAAGTCCATAAGATAAGATTTTTTTCTTCTATGTATAATAAGGGTAACATGTCCTATAATTTTATTTAAAAATATATATATATATATATATATATATATATATATCTAATAATTTATCAAAATAATAAAAAATAATATTTTATTTAATTAAATAATTTAATAAAAAAAAACTAGACCAAGAAGTCATAAACTTAAGATTGAAAAATATCCAAGGTGACATAGTACAGAAATTTAACTCCTTAAGATATTTTCAAACATAATAAGAAATGACTACTTTAAAATAATTAACACTAAAATTACAAAAATAACCTTGCAACATTCAATTGTCAAAGATAATATCTTATTAGTTTATATAAGACATGATGATTTGTGATTAGGTAATTTGAAACCTATAATTGTATTGAACACTTTATATAAAAGTTTCACAAAGTCAATATAAAAAAATTATAATTAGTATTTATAATTAGTATATATATATATATATATATATATATATATATTTTTAATAATACAAGAAATAATAAATTTAGTTAAATATTATAAGATTTTTTAGTATTAAAATTTGATTTCTTCATGGCATATAATAAAACATCTTAGGACTTCTCAATTTAAACACTAGAAACTTTGATTTTTGCTAAACATTTACAATGATAAATTAAAATTTTATTTGAAGTAAAAAGATCAATGGTAAATGTTAATCAAGAATTTATCTTTAATTTTCTATTCTATCCTTAAATAAAATAAGGATGTATTTTATGCTTCTTATATTATTTTAATTATTATTGAAATCTTTAATATAGCTTTGTAATGAGTAGTAGAAGAAGACATAATTTGAAGGATTAAATACTAAGAAATAAAGAAAAAAAATATATATATATATATATATATATATATATATATATTATTTTTAAAATTAGATATTAATAATATTAATGATTTTATATAAATTTAACTAAAAATCTAGTCTAAAAATTAATTTGAAAAAATTTATATCATGCTAATAAGTAGAAAAAACTACAAACTTGTAATAATTAAAAAGATTTAAATGATTTTAGAATTTCTTAAATAAATTAAGTGAAATATTTTGTATCTTTAAAATATTTTATTACAAATCTTAGATATAGATTAATTATTTATTAATTTAACTAAATAAAAGTTAGACTATTAATATATAATAAGATTAAATATAGTAAAAACTATAATTAAATTTATTATATTATTATTTCTCTATTTTTCTATCTTTATATGAATTGGTTCATCTAAAGCTATAAAATAAATTATAAATATGGCATAAAGCTTTTAAAAGGATAAAAAGAAGATGATTAATTTATATTCACATAAAATTAAATTTAGAATTTTTATTAAAAAGAAGAAGAAGAAGAAAAAAATATCAAAATAATAAATCCTAAGAAAACCATAATAACCTTTATCTTTAAATAATTTATAGTAGCTTCAAAGTCATGTGAATATAATATCTAAAATTTTATTTGATATAAATTCAAATTAACCAAACTATTAACTAAAAGAAGGTGGTGGCCAAATCTTATTTAGTTTGTAATCTAATATCACAAATGTAACCTAGACTCTAATATTGATAAAAAAAAAATTGGAAGAGTTTGGAAAAAGATGATAAAATATCTTTTGTACTAACCACATAACTTATTTTTTATCTAATCTAAAATCAATTTTTATGCTCAAATTTAATAGTTTTAAACATCTCAAATTTTATTTAGTTTTTAAAATGATATATATATTTGAGATGCCTGGGTCTAGCAAAATTTATATTTAAAAAATTAGAGCTCAATTTAGGGTCCCAAGATGGAATAATAACAGATACAAAAATTTCTTAAAGCCCGCATTTTTATCTTAGAGAATCTTAAAACACACTTGGTAGAGAGAACCACATGTATTATTTTTGGACAATAAGCATTTTTAAGCATAAAAATTAACATTCCACAAATTTTAAATTTTTCTATAGATTGATTATAATTTTTAAAATATTTTTATCACATTCATATAAAATGAAGGAAAAAAATAGTTGAATTCAAATAAGAACTTTTTCAGTCTTTTTACCAACTAATAAATTTAGTCTTAATAGAATAAAATGAATTATTAGAACCAAATTTCAAATTTAACTATAAAAATTGATGGTTTTATTTTAAGGATTTTTTTATTTTTTATTTTTTATTTTTATTTTCCTAATTGATAATAGTAATTAATGAATTAAGGTCAAAATTCAATTCTATATATTTTTTTGATTATAACAGGTTGTTTTTTTAGTCATTTAAATTGATGTTGTAATTTTTTTAGAAATGTCTAGAAGTGCAAATGATATGAGAATAGGGCACTTATTTATTAAATAAAATAATGACAAGTCTATTGAATGGGGCCTTAGAAATAGTCTCTTACACAAAAAAGCTATATTTGTTCAATAATTACCACGGTAATTTAAGTGCTTTAAGACACTATGGTTACTTCTTTGAGGTATGTGTTTATAGACCATACGTACATAGAAAAATGTAATTTATTTATTTTTTCAATAAAACATGGAGAGACAAGAAAACTTGCCAACTTCTCTAGTCTAGTTTAGATCAATATGGTATAATTTATGGTGAAGATACAAGAAAGTAAAAAATAAAAAATAAAAGTTGAATATAACACCATTTTAATTACAAAAATGGGACAAATCTTGGATAGAAAAAACAGACCTTAAAATACAATGTTAAAATGACAATAAGATGAAACACTAAAATTCCCTACAACATCTTTACCTCAGATGGAAATTACTAGAAATCAAATGGGAGGAATACAAAGCATAAAGAGAATGTTCCCAAACAAACTCTAATTCTCATAGTGTTAGGGTTTAAGATGTCATTGTTTTGCTCAATCTCATATAATCAGTGCTGTAATGGGCTTACCCCATACATGTCAAAACAAACAATCAAATAAGTGCTGGGGAAGTGACACCCATGCCCACGGACACACTAAGAAAATGCCGACGGAGGAGGAGGAAGAGGAAGAAACGGAGCGGCGTGAAGCAGGAGATGCAATGGAAGGAGGAGGAGGAAGAGGGAGAAAGGGGAGGATGCGCAGGCACGCAGACAGGCGGGCGAGGTGCAGAGCCCCCTCCGTTCTGGAGTGCAAGGCTGGCACATCGCGATGATGACGACGATGACACAGGATTGTTGTTGGCTCCAGGCGGGACCAGGTCAGGAGGAGGAGGAGGAGACCGCCAGGCAGGAAAGTAAAAAGAATGAGTGAGTGAATGAATGAAAGGATGAACAAGTGAGTGAGTGAGTGACTAAGAGAGAGAGAGAGAGAGAGAGCGAGAGAGCCTCACGCTACAATTCCGGAGTTTTGTCTCTTTCTTCCCTGCTTTTTACAGTTCTGATGTCCGATTTACAACTGGTAGTTGTTGTTGTTGTTTGTAGTTTTGTCCCCACTCCCCAGTTCAGTCCTTGATATGGTGCAGCTGTCACAACATGTTGCCACTGCCGCACACTCCTGGCCTCGGCTATGTTTCCGGCGGGCTGCCCTCGCAGTTCGAGCACCCTACTCCCCTCCACCTCCTTCGCGCTTCACGCAGGTTCAACACATTACGAGCTCAACTCCTCCACCTTCGCCAGATTCCTCTCCTCTTAGTTGCAGTGGCGCGTGGCCTGAATGGTCGGCTCTGGATGTGTTGGTTTTTGATGTGAGGATGGAGGCTGGAATTTGAGCACAGTGGTGGTGATGGTTGAACATGGGGAGATTGGTTGATTGATTAGCAGGGAGGAGTGGAGTCTTTAGTGAGGAGTGAATCGTCGTTTCGGTTTGTTCCATCACTAAATGGTGGCGTTGAGTGGAATGTGGGTTTCTCGTTAATTTTTTATTTTTTTAAAACTCTGTCAAGAATGGTGAGCGTGCCTTGACATTGTAGAGTGCGTTTCGTGGCGAGTGACCACCGAACAGTGTTTCGCGGGAGGTGAAAAGATGCAGTAGGATGGGATCGGAAGTGGAAGCGTTGGGGGTGCGTAGATCTGAGCTGTGAAAGCAAAGCGTGAGCTGAGGGCAAAGTGGATCTTTGAGCGAAGCGAAGATCACTCCGCTCTGCATATGAAATACAGGCGTTAGAATCCATGGAGATTATCGCTGGAGCAGGTTTGGGCAGGGGTAACTACTTTGGCAGGGCGGAATTGGGGATATGCGGAGGTACTGCAGTGTCTACCTCTTGTCGGAATTGCTGCCTTGAAGCTCGCTCGTCCTCGTTGAAGACCTCGTTCGGAACTACGTTTCATTCGCTCAAATCGAGCTCAGTGAGACAATTCCCGCTCAAAACTTCTGCAGGGTGGTGTGCAGCGAGACGTGTCAATGCTGCCTTTGCAACGGGGAATGGCGCCTTCACTGGCGGGAACAGGGTGGAGGATATGACCGAGGCGCTGACAAGAGTCGTGCCGCCTTTTCATTCGGAGAAAGACAGTGCAGTGTTTAGGGTGATCCTGGCTGCCATTGCCAGTGTTGCACTAGCGGCAGAGAAGCAGAGGCGTCGCGAAAAGACCGAAGTTCCCTTGGACGCCCTTCGGCAAGGGCGTCTTGTGGAGAGCAGGCTAGTGTATCGGCAAACGTTCGTGATTCGCTCGTATGAGATTGGAGCTGATAGAACCGCATCCATTGAGGCTATGATGAACCACTTCCAGGTAACCAATCACCTTTAATCCGTCTGCACCGACATTCTAGCAAATTTTCAGCTGTTGAATTCATGGATGCCAAGGCTCATGCAATACCACTCTGTAGAATGTGATAGAGAAATCAGCCTCTTGATAGTACTGAACGAGACTGTTGACTTGTTGAGCAAGTATTAATACCGTGACGCGTGGTGCGTTACGGGCGTTATGCAGGAGACCGCCTTGAATCACGTATGGATGTCAGGTCTTGCGGGAGATGGCTTCGGTGCAACACGCGCAATGTCGAGAAATAATCTGATCTGGGTCGTCACTCGGATGCAAGTTCATGTCGAGCAATATCCTGTTTGGTACGCTGTTCATGGAGCAGGATGCTCGCTTTGATGTGTCGATTCCTGGAGAATCTCCAGGGTTAGGAAGTAAAGCATGCAATGCAGTGGTGGAGTTTCCTACTGTATTGTTTCGTAACCAAGCTGGGTACTCAGAGTTTGTGACACTGATTGTGGGTCTATTTGTGTGAACAGGGGGAATGTTGTTGAGATGGACACATGGGTGGCAGCCTCTAAGAAGAATGGAATGCGTCGAGATTGGCTTGTCCGAGATTACAAAACAGGACAGATTTTAGCTCGAGCTACCAGGTATACCACTACATTGTTCCCCCATGTACACAAATTGTGTCTGATTCAAATTTCCGCAAGCAAATCACTGGAACAGCTGCGGCTAATTCATTAGCTGAAGGTGCATCGTCGTGATTGCAGCACATGGGTGACAATGAACAAAGACACAAGGAAGCTTTCCAAGATGCCTGAGGAAGTAAGGGCCGAGATCTCTCCCTATTTTCTTGAGAGATCCGCGATGAAAGACCAGAGTGAAGTAACGCAGAGGATCGTCAAGCTCAATGGCACTGCCGAACATGTCCGCTCAGGCCTATCGGTGCGAATATTTTCCTTCCTTCCTGTGCCTAAGCTTTGGCTTATTTTATTTGATTTTACATGTGTCTCCCGTGGGATCATACTCACTCTAGCTGTATTGCCATTGAAAGCACCAAAGTTTTGATGAGTCCTGCATGTTTCCCCGTGTTTGTGGCACAGCCGAGACGCAGTGATTTGGACATGAACCAGCATGTGAATAATGTGAAGTACCTTGGTTGGATGTTGGAGGTGAGTATATATGAAGTTATCAATCTCTTTCAACTTGTATTCAACTGTTAATTTTCTCGGGTCAGCACCATCTTCGTGAATGATGAATGTCGACGCTGAGTGAGGGGCTTGTGTGCAGACTGTTCCGCCTGCCGTGTTGGATGGGTATGAATTGGCTACCATGACTCTGGAGTACAGGCGAGAATGTGGACAGTCTGATGTGGTTCAATCCCTGACCAGCCTTGAGTCTTCCACCTCGGACCAGTCTCTGGGCACAGCCTCCTCGGAGAAGTCCAATGGGCCATCTAACGGGGAATGTAACGGAGCCTCGAGCAGGGGATATAACGGGACCTCGAATGGCTTCCCCCACGCAACAGCGCCGCCGACGAGGATGCATGAGATCAAAGACACAGATGCAGGCGACTTGCGATTTGTACACTTGCTGCGAATGGAGAGTGATGGAACTGAAATAGTGCGGGGGAGAACACGGTGGAGATTGAAGAATTAACCCCTTCTCCACACTCACAATTCTCGTGGTTTTAGCCCCCTGGTCTCTTCGATTCCATCAACTGTAAAGGCTGTTGTTCGACAATAGAGGAATCCAATGCTATTCGTTACAATAAGGTGTTAAAGGCTATTTTTACCATTGTATAGTATAAAAGTTGTAGTTCATGCTTCTGCTCGCCTTACATCATAAAAGAAAGTTCTGCAGATTACACCCTCTTTTCCATGGCCAACTTGTACAGTTGTATGCTTGTAATTCAAGATAAATTCCTATTTTTCACCTCTCAGGAACTGCATTTGTTTACTCATCAGCTCACTGGTTAAATCCTGACCAGAGGTATTGTAGCTGAGCTCATGCAATTGACGTATACGTGTGCTCCATGTCCGAAGCATCGAACTGCGTGTGTCAGAGCCTTTCGGTATCTTTGTTTGTTGTCCTTCTGCTATGTGTCGTTATTACATAAGTCCCTGTTCCTCGCACAGATGGCTTCATTTAGTTGTTTCGATTTCTGGAATCGGCCTGGCTGCAGCTCTAGTGCCCACGTCGCTGCTGCGCCCACAACGATTAGATTATTCTTCACGCTTGCTTCGCCTAGCCTAGTGGCTACAAACATTCTCATCTATATAATAGTGTGGATTTGACGAGGGAATGGGGTGGAAAAAGTTTCTGTTTTAACCACTGTGATGCAGCCACTACGACATCCCCACAAGACATTGGGATGAAAAACAAGGTTGAATTGCAAAGCCATTGGGTTTTGGAGCATGTTTTGAGTCCCCCAATTTTTGACTTTTGTACGTGTCAAGTGCACTTTTGTGTTGATTTGCATCTTGCCTTCTTTGTATCTTAAGTTTAATTGCCTTCTGTCATGTCCACCATCATATTGTGGTTGATGTCTTTGTCCAATATTGCATGCTTTAGGCGTTACAACCACAGTATGCAACTATTCTTTTAATTGGATTGTTTATTATTGCATCTAATAAGCCTACAAAAGTAGGATTCAATGGTGGAAGTTGTTTTTTCTTTTTCTTTTTTAAAAAAAAATTCTATTGGAATATAAACTTAAAAAGTTTAGTGGAACTTGCAATATATATAAATATAAATAGTTTGTTGAATAAAGTAAGCCAAATTTAAAAGTTAAAAAAAACTTTCAAAAAAATTAATTAATTATAGTCAATGATTATAATTGAACAAGAGATTAGTTTAAAAATTGACATTTATGGAAGAGATTAAATAATAGGTAGTACACTATTAAATCTATAATTTAATTAGATTTTGATTATTTTCACATAGGTGGATTTTGCATTTGTGTATGTATGTGAATACAAAATATTTATAATATAGTTTGATAATGTAAAGCATAACATAAAGGAACATCTATCACAAATAAAATATCAAAATACATAACATTTTATTCTATATTGGTTGATATACATTATAAAAATGCATATAATTAACATTTTAGATTATACTCAAAAGGTGATAACTAGTATAATACAAATGATATATATATATATATATATATATATATAATAATAATCTAAATGGTCTATCCAAATGCTACAACTTAAGAAATATATTTTTATTAGTTTTAATATATAAAATAATAATAATATTATTAAATTATATAATATATAATAAAATAAAATAAAAAGATATTAATTAGAGTTTATACATAACTTACAAAAGATGTCTTTGAACAATTCAAGTGAAAGACATCTTTTAAATTCTAAATCAAGTAAAAGATTGATTAGAATTTATATTAAGTACTTTTGTATTTATTTAGTTATTAATACCTATAAATTAATCTTATTTTATTTAATATTTTTAAAATTTTTTGACATATTCAAGATACTTGTAGATATATTTTATGTATTTATTTAAAAATAATATTATATCTTATAAACCTAAAAATAAGAATAGTTATATCTAATCAAGTAATTTAGTTATTATTTTAATATAATAAGTTATATATATATATATATATATATATATATATATACTTTTAAAAAAATCTACCTTAGTATTTTAATACATTTATTTTTTATTTTTTTATTTTTTAAAAAATCTAAAATTATGTATTGAATGCAACATATATAACTGCAAGAAGCTTCCTATACAATGAGGTCTTTCACCTGGTTTTCCAATCCTCAATCCACAATTATTGACCTGCAACACATCAACCATGTATATGATATGCACCGTGTTCCATATGAATCAGGATTGTAAGTACCAAAACAAGTTTAGATTTACTATTATAGTCCTATAGCAAAACCATTACAGTCAATCTTAGTCCCGGCACCTGTGACTGGTGAATGCCGGCCACTATTAAAATCCAATTTACAATACTAAAGACAACTGGATCCAACTCAATTGAAGTGAGCGCATAAGTGCATATAAAATATCAGTATTGAGCTAATTGGCAGCAGCAAGCAAAGATACTATTGTAACGCTGCACACAATGATGCTACTGCACAAAATTCTAATGAGCTTTTAACAATATTAGAAGAATGTAAGTTACCTTCCCCTTAAACTCGAGCAGCTCGTTGTTTGCTTCACAGCGTGCTACAGGTGCAGCCACAGTTGCCCGGATTTCATCAGCATTTAAACCTGTACATACACTCCTGTCAACAGTTTCTCCATTGAATGCACAAGCTTTACCTCATCATACAACCCAGAAAGCGTCGCATAGAGAAGATTCCTCAACTTTAGAAGGATAATCCATGTCATCGATGTGCAAATTAGGGTTAATCTATTTTTCTTAATCAGACAAACATACGTATCGTTGTGCAGGATATTCAACTTCTATGGCTGACTGGACTAAGCCGCCATCTAATTGTAATGCACACAGTGGTACTTGAGCATCCTGAAAGCTTTCACTTCCAGCTTGACTTACACGCAAGATACTAATCGGTTATAAAGATGAGCAACAGAACTGAGAGCACCGTTTTGTCACGAACGAGTAAGAAGCAGTTTCCAAGTTTTGCTCTCATCGATAACAAACGAATAAGCCACAGCCATTGTGCTCCACGTTCCCTCCGCCTCTGCATTACCACACTTACTGCATGAGTGAGAATAGCACACAAGTGCCTTTGCAATTGAGAGAAACAAGGCCTGCAATTTGAAACAGTCGGGATACTCATTTTCGAAGAGATTTGAAGAGAAATGTAGGCACCTCTTGAACAAGTGTTTGCCAGAAATAAATAAACTGAAGTGCTTGTTACGATTCAATATATGTGCTTCATCGGTTTTTCTCCTGGGCATTTTCTGCAGCTGGGTATCTGCAGTGCCATTTTTACGCTAACGTCTCGTCGACAGTAACTCATAGACGAGAACCGATCTACAATACATTATGTTTCACAGTGCTCAAGTGAAATTCGAAAGCAAGCTTCAAACTACCTTTCGAATGCGTGCATTTCAGTCACCTTCACATGCAGAGAATTACATTTTAGTATGGGAAGAGAGTGTAGATATATGAGGTGTCCTTTCTTCTGCGCAACGAAACCCTACAATCAGATGACCAACGCAAGTCCATACTAAAGTCTCCAATACTGGCACAGAGTCTCCACAACCAACTGTCAGTAACATGAGAACACTGAAGTCAAAACCTCGGAAGTCCTCTCTCAATAAACAATCGTAACCTAAAATAATTCAAAAATAAAATCCGAACGTAAATCATCACATAGATGACATCGTAGCAATCATGACCCAAAACAATGAGCTGGATTTCACTCGTTACCCGTGATCAAAACATGGGCGCAACAATGTTTTCAGAAATATACAAAAAGCTCCTACTGTAGACCATTTGTTGAACCATTTTTGCTCCAATACACGTGGGCAGTGCACTTGGACATGCTGCCCTCCTCTCAAATCAATCATCAATGTCTCTCTCTTATCTTGCAGGCCTGCTACAACCAGCAACAACGATGCGCAACATCAATTACGTTCGTGAAATCCATGGCTGGCTCAATGCGTGCAATGCGGTGATAACGCAACCATTTGCAGCTCACATTTGTTCTCCGATAACCAGAACAGTATGTAAAAGGTGGGCTGCCTCACCTCGCGGTGCTTCATATATAGATCTGAACTTGGACAAGTCCCGAGCATATTGTATTATCGATTGGTGCGGGGGGTCCTCGTTTCAACATGCATAGCGGTGATATTTGGGAACATTTACTGTGGGGAACGATGACAGTATAAGTAAGGTTAGGGTTCGGAGTCTCATTACCGTGAGCAGGGGTTTCTGCCGTTCGAGAGTGTCTGGCAGGGTCGTGTGTGCCAATCCTTACCTTTCGACTACGGTTTGTGTGTGTGTGTGTGTGTGTGTGCGTTTGAAAATGTCGTGGAGAGAGGTGTAAACGTGTCATTGTTAGCCGTAGAGGAGTTGGCTCGATGGTGCTTACCGCTGCAGCTCGGTGGAAGCCTAGTTTTAGGTTACACACGCATCCTTTGGGCACACGCTTTTGTGGAGGCCGTTTCGACGAACAGCAGCATCTACTGTTAAGTCGGAGATCGAGTTGCACCTCGTTGTCACCTTTATTTCTAAGTTGGCAAGATTGAAAAATATGCGTTGGGCATCAATTTAGCATCAATTTTTCGTCTGCAGATGATCTAACGTTAGCCTAGTCCTCGTGCGGTACAATCTTGGAGAAACTCGCGGAGTCTGGTTTTATGATCGGTGGGGATTTTGTGTAGACTTTGCCACTCCTCCGTGATCTTCTGCGACCGGAACCTTGCTTTTCCAAGCTCTAGGGTATGGCCTTGTTTTGATCCCACGCATGGATTTGATTTTACGATGTTTATGTTGGGGATTAGGTTCCAGTGTGTTAACTCCATCGCCTGAACTCGACGGTCTCTTGCAGTTTGTGTACTCAACCTCAACATCTGTCGTGTTTGCGAAATTTATTTCGTTTGTTCGAGATCTTGCACTTTGAAATCATTGCTCGTATTTGCGAGCGATCATGGCAGGGCGTATGGTTTGCTCGTCATATTTTTCATACTTCGTGTTGGAATCGCACTGTAAAGGAAAAAAAAAGAAAAAAAAAAAGAAAAACTTTGTTTATGATTGAATTCGATCGGGCTACTCGAAAATCGCCTTTCAAAGTAATTGGGTGCTGCTTCTGTTCCCTCGTTGCAATTTGCAGATTAAGGGTCGAGGAGGGACATGGGCAAGAGGCAGAAGAAGAAACAGGCGCGAACCAGTAGGAATATCCGAGAGGCGCAGCGAGCGAACGTATCCAAGCAAGCTGCTTCATCACCTACATCGATTATGACGCCTTTTCCAATGTCATCGGGAGGGACTAGTGTGGACGATTCCTCTCGTGAATTTCATCTTCTAAACCTCGAGGACACGAGTTGCTGTCAACATGTCGAGAATGGTGTTAATCTAGATAAGTTGCGCTCTCAGTTTGCCACAAAATCTCCGATGGAGTGTCATGAGTGCATGTTGGGTAAAATAGATAAAGTAGCAAAAGCACCAGTAGCGGAGAAACCTCTGTGGACATGTCTTGCTTGTGGTCAGACTGGATGCGACTCTCAAATATCTGAAGCTAAGGACGTAGATCAGAACAATAGTGGACCAACTAGTGTCTCTCATTTAGAAACACACGCGAGTCAGTCGAAGCACTCCGTGGTCATGCGGTGGAACGAATCTTTAGACTGCCGTTGTCTCGAGTGCAATTTGCAGCTCAAGTACCCAAGTATTCCTGGACAAGCTTTTGTTGTTGGGGACGAGAGCTCAAATGAAGCAAGTAAACGTGAGTTGTTACTACAGCAAGCAGCAGCTTTATTGCATGAAAATAGAACTCGTCATCCAATCGCCTCAAAGGAGAGGGACGCTCAAATGGAGTCAGATCAAGTTGCTAAAGTCGACGAAGATGATTCTAGGTCATCCAGTAATCTTACAATAGAAGTCGAACCAGTTAGGTCATTCGCTACCAGGCGGGTGATGAAAGGGTTGATGAACTTGGGCAACACTTGCTTCTTCAATTCGGTGATGCAGAACCTCGTTGGTGTGAGGATGCTCCGGGAGCATTTCAGTAAAGAAACAATTGCACAAGAAGGTGTATTGAAATCGTCTCTCAGAATTTTTTTCCTGGAAATGGACTCTAACCCTGTTGAGAAATTAGCTGGGGTCGATGGAGCCGAGAGATCAATCAGGACTCGCTCGTTTGGAAACGGCAATGTGGGAAGCGCTGTAAGTCCGAAAATACTCTTCTCTGAGATTTGTAAGAAAGCTCCTAGGTTTAGGGGTTTTCAACAGCAAGACAGTCATGAACTCTTGCGGTGTTTACTGGATGGATTGCACATGGAGGAAGAAAGCATATGGAAGGCCCAATCCGGTATGGATAAAAAAGTTGAATCAGGCGCTGATTCAAATTCCAAAGACGAGGACGGCAGCCTCGAAAAAGCCCCCAAGAAGCCCGACACATTGGTAGAATACATGTTTGGCGGGCAGTTTTCAAGCACTGTGACTTGTTGCGAGTGTGGTCACTCTTCGGTTGTGTATGAGCCCTTTTTAGACTTGTCTTTGCCAATTCCGTCGGAGCAGTCTTTCGGGAAGACTGTGGAGCCTATTGGAGTGCCGAAATTGTTTGCACCTCGAAGTAAAAGAGAGAATCCATCTGGCAATGGAATTCTAAGTTTGAAAGCAGCACAAATTTCACCATTTGTCTCCGGACCAGTTGATAATGTACCTACTGCCATTAAGGATCAGAAAAAAGTGGAAGTACCTCCTCCCATCGTTGGATTTAATTTGGAGCGAAATATCTCTGCTGGCGATACTGTGGATTCTGAGAACTCAAATGGGAACTATTCGAGATCTGAGGACAAGAGAAATGCTACGATTGTTGGCAAGGATCACGTCGGAAAAGTAGTTGGTCCACCTGCTACTCCCCTTCCCTGTGAAACTTTAGCTGAAGCATTTGTTTCTTGTGGTAAAACCAACAGTACTAATTTATGGAGTGAAAATGTGGAGAAGCCTATCAAAGAGACTGCTGTAGATGGAGGTGGTAAAGTATTAATAGACGATCAACGAATTGGTTCTGATGCTCCGGAAGCTGCGAGCGGAGCATCTCATGCTAACCAATCAAGAGATGTTGAGGTTAATTCTCAAGAAGAGCCTTCGACTAAGTATGGAGAGGAAGCTGATGAGAACTCTTCTCGAGGGATTATTTCAACACAGGGTGTTGAGGTTTCCCAAACTGATGAGTCACTTGCTGTCTTCCAGCTGGAAGAAACTGTTGTCCCCTATGGTCCCCATCTTCCATTTGAAGGCTATGGTTGTGCGGAGGACCAGTGTATGGCTCTGGCTTTGCTTTTGCCTTGTAATCCGTCTTTAGAGGTGGAAATGCAGACCGTCGCTGGCTGCTCTGATAAACTATTAGCTGGAGATCAATCCAGCATGAATCAAGGATCCACGTTGACCAGCGATGTCAAGTTGGGGTCTTTTGTTCCTGTCGAAGAAGGAGAAGTCGATGTCGGTATAGGTGGTCTCTTTGATGATATTGATTGCAATTCGCCTTCAAGGAACGACACAGCACCTGAGTCTCAAGTTTTGAATTCCATTGATTTTGGTAGCTTCAATAGTATGGACGCTCTTGTTATTTCTGATGGTAGGTCTGGATCCGTTAGGGATTTTTGTGAAGAAGATATTTATCCCACTATGTCACTTGAAGGCTGTTTGCAGGCCTTCACTAAGACTGAAGTTCTGTCAGGAGAGAATGCCTGGGCTTGTGAGAATTGCACTCGTATTGCGCATGGCCGACTAGAACTTGATCAATTGAGTTTACATGACAGAAAACAAGAAACAAACAGTTTAGATAAATTGCCAGAAGCTGAAGAGTGCAGTGGTGAAATCAGACCAACTTCGGACAGAGACAATCCTGGTGAAGGAGGGTGGGAGTCGGTGAGTCTTGTACATCGTGAGGGTATTGTAGAGGATTTGATCGGTTCAACCAATTCCATGAGCATGATAGTAGTATCTGCTCAAGAAACAGACGAGTCAGTACAAAAAGTAGATCAAGATGATTGGGGCATGGTTGGGGCTACTTCCAAGGATGAGTTTAGTCAATTGGATGTTCAGTTGAATAATGCTGAAATAGTAGATAGAAGAGCTGGGTCAAGTATAGCGGAGCTCAGTACTGTTGACGGTACTGAAGAACCTCAGCCTTTCAAAGCGAAAGAGGATGGAGAAGAGCCCTATGTAATAGTGGGAAAGTCATTTGCAATTGCAGATGAAAGGGAGGAAAATATTGCTTCAATTATTGGTAGGAATGCAGTTAGTTCAGCTGACAGGGCTCATAAGCCAGACAGAAATGGGAAGGCTTCTGCAAATGCTGCTCTTAAAGCAGTTGCTCGTAGTCCCAAGGAGGAAATGGGTAAGAAGAAACTGGAAAAGGATGTCACGAAGATGGTCAGCGTCAAAAGGGATGCAACTAAAAGGCTCCTGATCAGTAAAGCCCCACTCGTTCTCACAGTGCACTTGAAAAGGTTTGCCCAAGACACATATGGGCGATTGAGCAAGCTGGGTGGACATATCACCTTCCATGAGGAGCTTGACCTGGGTCCATTTATAGACCAAAGGTTAGTACGAGCATTGGATTCTGGTCCTGAAGTTACAGTTCAAAGAATCATTCTATCTTCTTTTGACTTCGCAGGAAAGTTTTAAAAGAATTCTGATGATGTCGTTTAAATTGGTTCCAGGGATAACATTAAACAAGATGGTGTGTACCAATTGATTGGTACAGTGGAGCACTCCGGAACGATGCGAGGTGGTCACTATGTCGCATATGTCAAAGGAGAATCGGAAGACTCCACTGAGGGTTTATCCACATGGTACTATATCAGTGATTCACATGTTCGTAAGACAAGCCTAGACGATGTATTGCAGAGTGAAGCCTATCTACTGTTTTATGAAAGGCGAACTTTTGAGCAAAGAGCATCTACTGTCGATATTAATTGCAGAGGAGCATCTTAATTTTCCAGAGGTGATTGTCATGTGTTGGTCTTCAATTTAGCAAGAGGTCAATACATTTTCCCCTCGTTTGGCCAGGATAGATGGTCTTAGATTCCCTTTAAGTTGCTTCGGAAGGAAAGAGTCGAGTTTTTTTATTCAGCATGTCAAAAACTGTGGAGTGTCGATTGCTGTCATTTTTTCCCCTTCTCCTTACACGTCTTGGCATTTGCAAACCCTGTCAAGGTAAGAAGTTCAAGGGTGTGTTCAATATCCTCCTGCTAGAGGTCTGAACTTGTTTTGCAGCTATCCAAGGGTACTAAGTTGCTTCCAGTCGAATACAGCGGGTTTCTGGGAGTAAAAAAACGATGAGACAGTGTTAGAGGTAAAAGCTAGAAACTAGAACTTGCTTGGTTCTGATTTCTGCACAGCACGCCTTCTTGGGGTGATTATCAGCTTGTAGGGTGTTACGTATGGAAATTTTAGAGGTGTAGAGCCGTATGTGCTTCTTGGATAAAATTTATAAGACTATTTAACAGTCCTCATTGGCCTTTTTACACATTTATTAATTCAAGTTTTATTCTTTTGTTTGAGAACGTTTGAATTTGAATGTTGATTGTTTTCATGTCCATGTGTTGAAACTTTTCCACAGTAGGTCACAAATCACAGTTGATTGGAAAGAAATTCAACTATTTATCTCAATTTGTGAATGTTTTTTACGTTTATTTTTACCGCAAATTTTTGTCCTGTGAGTAGAGTGAAGTCTGATGTAATGTTTTGTGTAACGTGGGGTGTATACTACTCATGGACTGTACACTGCATGAACACGGATTTTACCGTCAGCTATTGGTTGGTTTAAAACGGATAATCATGTGAAAGCACCATTTTAATCTGGAAGTTGACCAAGTATCCATCTCAAGTGTGGGGAAATTTGTTATTGGGGCAAACAATTTGTTATTGTATACCAAACGCAATGTAAAGGTACCAGATTAGCCACATTAGTACAGTTTTAGTGAATAGAATAAGTCTTGTTTTATATTAGTACAGTTTTAGTAAATAGAATAAGTCTTGTTTTATATTAGTACAGTTTTAGTAAATAGAATAAGTCTTGTTTTATATTAGTACAGTTTTAGTGAATAGAATAAGTCTTGTTTTATATTAGTACAGTTTTAGTGAATAGAATGGTTTTTCAAGTGTTTCAAGTGTAAGGCTTTCTAGGTGTTGATATAGGTGGCATTGCAGTCCTTAGGTCTTTCAGAATGGCCAATGAAATCCAATACCCTCAATTTGATTCTACACTTTGAAATACAATTTGCTTTAAATATTATATGATTTATTTTTTTCAGTAATCAATTAATGTCTGAACAAGCCTTGTTTTTTTACTTCCAAAAGAAATTTAATGAAAAAGCCTTTAAAGGTTTATTTATTTATGTAATTAAATCATCTAATTTTTTTATTTAGAATATTGACATTTGTTCACAATAAATGTCTTCAATATTTTTTTAAAGTACAATATTACATTTCAGTTTATACAAATCTCACATATTATATTGTTTAAAGTACAAGATTATATTGTTTATATTGTTAATTAATGATTTCTTTTGATTTACATTAATGTGACAATAGGTGTTCAAAATAAAATATTAAGATTTTAGATTCAATATTTTTTAAAAATTTGATATCAGATTCAAATAGTTAAATATCTGCATCTTGAGGATGAATTTGTATAAGTTAAATTTACAAATGATTCCAATTACCAAATGATTGTTCTATTGCATTTCAATTTCTAATTTTGTATACAGAACTATCTATGTTATATATATATATATATATATGTGTATCTTGTGTATTATTATAATTTTTTTATAATCCAATACATGTAATATTTTTTTTATTGAGTATAAAATTATTGTAGCTTATATAAACATATTTTAAAAAATATTTAATTTTTTTAAAAGAAGGCCCAAATTAAATCTATATATATATATATATATATATTGCTATTGTATTTCACAAAAAAGCCAAGAGATTCATAAGGCTCACAACAAACTTCAACTAATTAATTTGTCTTCTTATTCTTGCTTTGCTACTCATCCCATTTCAAAGAATGCAATTGACACCGAGAAGGCAAGAAAAACCTTAGAGAGATTTTTTATTAGACACTAATAACCAACTCATGAAATTTTTAGTATTAGTTTTGAATAAGGTCTTGTCATCTATTTACATATATCAAGACATTAAAAAAAGCTGAGATATGTACAAAACAAGAAATTAAAGACAAAATATACCTAAATTCAACACCAAAAACTCATGATATGAGCAATTAATTTATGTATATTATGTCTTCACCTTATTTAAGTACATGAATGAAAACACAAAGTGATAATCTAAACTTGTGTGTGTCATAATAAGTATGTGGGTATGTAGAAGAAGAGGTTTTGAGAACTATGTGGTGTGTATTGGAATTATGTATAAGGGAACTAGAATTCTTTAAACAAAGCTAGGGATGGATATTAAGAGAAAAATGGAGCAAAAACTTACTTTTTGTAAATGTCATTGTATATAATTACACCATTATATTCTTTCAAGCTCGGTAATCTAGACAAATTCTTGATAATACTTGCAATGAATATTGCTCAATACATTATCATCTACAATGGGTCTAGTTTGGATGAAATATCTAATATTTAATTACTTGCTTGTTGCCTATTCTCTATATGTAAGTTTGGCAAGGCCTTGTTAAAGAGCCTTCTTAGATGATGTATACTTTTTAAAACATTGGAGCATTTATTAGAAGAAGGGTTTTGCCTTTCTTCCTTGTTGCTAAGTTTCCTAAATAACAAATTTAATTTTTTTAATGTATTACCATCACAACTTATTCTTATTAAATTTTTAATTATTTTTATTAAAATTAAATTTGCTTTCTATATAACATTAAAAAAAAAATATTGGAAATATTAAAAAAAAAAATTGATTGGAATAAAAAAAACTAAAGAAAAATATTGAGTGGGTGGCAAATTATGGTAGCAATAGCAAAAACTATAGTAGTATGTGGTGAATGGCAAATTGTGGTGGCAATACCAAAAATTGTGGTGGCAATACCAAAAATTGTGGTGGTATTAGCAACACCCTATATATATATACACACTTGAATGTACCCCAATTATTTAATACCCCTTAACTAATATTCCTCACTTACCTAATAATATTTGTTGGAACAAAGGTCATTCCTAGGTTATAAACTTATATCTCTTAACTAATATTCTTTGCATAAATTATAAAATTTCCATCTAATGAGATTATAAATTAAGCAAGGTGCATTTGTGTGTATATATATATATATATATATGTTTTCCTTCTTTTAATTTTTTTTTATAAAAATGACTTCAAACTATATAAATAATAAAAAAATTACATTCTTCTAAAGATTAGAAATATTTAATTTTGACTTAGCTCTCATGACCATAATTTTTTCAAAATTTATAACTCATAATTAACACTTTGAAATATATTGATTCTTTATATTTAAGATTAAAAGATTATTATTATTATTATTACTGCTCTAATTTTTTATTAAACCTCTTCAAGTTCTAATTGTTGCTCTTAGATATGCATCTTATACCTTTGTTTAGATATTTTATTAAAAAAAATAAACATCTTTTATATTAATTTTTAACTTTAATAAAAATAATATACAAGACTATAAACATTACTACTAAAAACTCTTCAAAAAGACAACATGTTGAAGAAGACAAATTACTAAAAAAATCATTTATCTTAAAAGGAAATTTTAACAAACCAAATAATCTCATTTTAGTATAGGCCATGTAATTTCATAAAATCTTCAATTGCATAAACAGTGGTAATTTGAAATCAGTATTTTCACAAACAATAGCCACTCAATTTTATACAGAATCAAGTTGTAACACAATCAAATTCTGACACAATCAAATTGCCTATTATACACTCAAAGATGGTATATTTCTAGCAATTCGGAATTTCTTGAATCACAATTATGTACTTGTGTTCAGAAATGAAATCATCTTCCATACATATTCATAGATCATGCATATCATATGCTTTAACTTAGTGACTTGTCAAAAACATACCCAAAATACCTCATCCGATATTTTAAAGCCATCAAAATTTAGTATTACAAAACAAGTCCATGCACACACAAGTGCCCAGTCTGTGCACACTAAACATACTGTGGAATCCTAGATGTTACATAATATGAAGAAGCAAGTACTTCTATGATATAGATCGAATAGAGAACGTAACATTTTTAAAATTTAAATTTTTTTTTTATTTTTTAAAAGTTTTTAAAAGATTTTTATTTTTTATTTTTAAAACTTTTTTTAAATTTTTTTTAAAGGTTTGTTGGCCGAACAAAAAAATCCTGCGCATGGTTTGTATATATTTGAAAAAAGAACACAGCATCGTTTCGAAGGCTTTGAAGAGTAACAACTGCCTTCATAGATGTCCGTGTTGTCTCGCCGCCAACCAAGCTCACAGTATAACTTCTTCAACCACTTCACAGAATTATCACAATAACAAGGTCGTAAACTACACATTGTGATGGTCGATACGATTAAGTCATCTAAACATAAGCAATCCAAATTCATAATCGGAAAATCCATCCCCCCACAAACCTTCAGATCTGTTGTCGCCCTGGAACAACCCAACAGATGTAAACTTATCTAAAGAAGGATTATCATAACCCGCAGGCAACACGACATTCATTGGATCAATAACAGAGCCAATCGTAAGAAGATGCTTGGCACTTTGGACGGGCATAAGCAAGTGCTTCCAAAGATGTTTTCTCGATCAGGTCAGCCAATAATGCTTGTTCCACTTGAATGACGTGAGAAGATGCTACCAAAGGCAATTCATTGGGAAGTTCAGGCAATTCATTCGGAGGTTTACGCAATACATTGGGAAGTCCAAGCAACAATCCTTCGCACACTTGAAGGTCGTGAGAAGATGCTTCCAAAGGAGATTCATTGGGCAGTTCCGCCCATAATGCTTTGTCCACTTGAAGGTCGTGGGAGGATGCTTCCAAAGGAGATTGATTGGACGGTTCAGACCATAATGGTTCGTCCAGTTGAAGGTCGTGAGATAATACATCAAAAGACAGCAATTCATTAAGCAGTTCAGACCAAAATGGTTCGTCCGCTTGAAGGTCGTCCGAAGATGCTGCCAAAGGCAATTCATTGGGCAGTTCAGGCCATAATAATGGCTCGGCCACTTGAAGATCTTGAGAAGGCGCATCAAATAGTACAGCTCGAGCCGGCAATTCGTTCAAGACTTCATCCACGATTTCAACTTCTGACAGATTCTTCGGAAGGAAATCAGTCTTCTCTGCGAATCTCTTAGCCTCGCTTACTATAACTTCTTTGGATGGCTTCTGTGGCAACTTTGTAAAGTAGCCTTTAGGGTATATGAAGTAGTGCGGGTCCTTCCCGATATAATACAAAGCTGCATCATACGCTCGCATTGCTTTGTTTCGCGTGTCAAAAGTCCCAACCCAAATTTTAGACTTGGAGTTGGACGGACGAATCTCCACTCTGAACCCTTTCACTCGACCCTTCGGTTCAAGGATGCCTTTGAACCTTTTTGACGTCTTTTTGACATCAGAACTGACTGCTCCAGACGAACTGCACAGATAGCCAGCAGTAAAATTGTCAGTTACAACAGTATGAAATGCCCTTCGAGGCTAAGAATAAGAACTAAGCTCAAGAAAAATAAGTTTCAGAGTTGATAACAATGGAAGATGCCAGCCACTCTTGTAATGCAGCATTTGTTGGCAAAGCTTATTCCACAAGAGTAGAACAGAATCACTCCCAAAGTCTTACAAGAGCTTCACTCTGCTTTCTGGAAGTGTCGATGGACAACACAATTTGCTCATGCTTCAGCATTTCATCGTTTTGCTCAAGTACCCAATTAGAAGACTGGGAACTAGTCTCCGCTCATTTAGATGAAACAGGGTTCCCCAATAACCAACTTCGCTTATGGATACAACATGATGGATTGCATTTGTTACAGCATTGCTAAATCGAATCTGATGTGTGATGTATCACTAATACTCATACTTACATGTTAAAAGGACGGTTAGTCATGATTGAAGGTTGACAGCTCGTAAGCAGGTCGGATGTCACCTCCTAAATTTGATTCACAACGGTGAACGAAATAATACAACACTGCGCACAGCCCTAACAATCAGAAACAATCTAGTGCGATTGTTGAAACATGGACATTGAAAATGGTTTTATCCTTTTGGCTCCCGGAGATATCCTTGAGTTGTCCCAGTATTCTGCCTGAAAAAGCCCTGCATGTAAGGAAAAAATACAACATGACAATGAGCTAAACGTAAGATTACAAACATCTCTAAAATGGATCTAACTATACCGTATGTCTAATGTTTACAAAAACAACATTTACCAAATCTCCTCCAATTAATCTCGAGACGGCTTAAACTAGTTTTGTTGAATGAGCACCGGCTTAACTGATCAAGTTGAAAACCAATTATCGAACTTGGAGCTACAAGATTACAGTACTCGATTGCACTCCACATAAATTTCCCATATTCAAATTTCTCCTTGTACAGGAATGCAAAAACCTATAATCCCCAAAAATTCAGGACAAGTCCACCCTAGCAAAAGTCTGCCGAAACATGGAACGATGACAAGGCAAAAAAAGCAAACACATCTAAATCCATGCGTACGAATACATTGTTTTCAGTTTCCAAATTATCGAGTGAGCCGAGGTCTCTCCATGTGTTGACTTACCCCAATACGCTAAGGGGTTTCCAGTGCACAATTCCAAATTCGCTTCGGTCACTCTACAACCCCACCCCCACGTAGAGACCCAAACCCCACCTCGGCTCCGCTTCGCCTATCTTTCCCCTAACGTCCTGCCCGCTTCGCGTTTCCTTCAACGCGATTCCTATCCTACATCCTGCCTATCGAAACAAACCCACAACAACTAATAGTCTGCTGCATACCTCAAACCAACAGACACATCGCAATTCCAGGAAATGTCAGAGTAACAGGATCCCTTCCGAGAAACTCTAAAAAACGCGGACAAATGCGGCGAATAAACCTAAACTGCACCAACACGCTTTCTGAAAGCGTCCACGTCATCGGCACCCGTGACAGAATAGCACTGGTTGGACCCACTGGGTGGTCCCGATGGTTGAGTCAAAGGCTCCTTCGTGGCAATAGTCATGGTCACCGAAATGAAAATATGGGCAGTATATGGGGCAGTATATGGGGCAGCAAAGTAGGAAATTAGGTTGGGGAATGAGTTTCCTAGTAATTAAAGTGATGATTCATTCAAACAATGAGGAGTGTAGCAGGAGAGTAGACTGGAGAATAAATTTATTAGAACTTGAAGTACTCCAATCGACTATCACCGAATGCAAACTCTGGTGACAACACCCAAAGTATGTGAGTAGTGAGAGAAATAATTTTCCATAAATCCTGGGAGCCTATGAAACCATGGGACCCATATGTTCCCCGACCATATATTCTCCGACCTGTTCTCTTGGTTTGCTACCCCTAGATTTACGGAGGGGTTCTGGTCTGTGGGCCTCCTTGTATATTGTGACGATGCTTACAAATTATGGCCTTGTGCAATTGAAGATTGTTTTCTCTGTATATTTTTACATATCAGGATACGTGATTAAATTGAAATAAAATAATCCTCAATATTGTATATATGTACATATATATATATATATATATATATATAGTAAATTTTAAACTATAATTTTTTTCAAAAACTTTTAAAATATATCAATTCTTTTGTAGATTCAAGTGTAAGCATCAAAATTAATCTAATGAAAAAAAAATTATGTTGCTTTGATGAATATTTATGATTTTTTTAGCCAATTTAAATATTATAATAACTAATTAATAGATTATATCTAACCTTAATGATAATATTATATATATTTATATAAAATAAATATTTTTATGATATTAATTGATTTATATGGATAGAAATATAATATCAAAGGATTGAAAGATGCCAAAAATTAACTTACAAAGGAATTATTGACATAGCTTGTACTAGAAATTATTTTTATTTATTATTTTTTTTCTTCTTATAGTATAAAGTCTAAAAATTCCCAATAAGTATTTAAATATTTTTAATATCTAAATTAGTGTTATGCTCATTGCTAGCATTGTTATGCTTTGTAAGGTTGTCAATAAGTATATGGTTTTTAATACTTGGTAATAGATGTTAAACATATTGCACTTTAATAAGAATATTCTTTTTTTTCATTTAAATAAAATCAATCAAGTTTTTTTAAAAAATACTTTATATATCTAATTGATGTTGGTTATATGAATCTTTTCTATTCTATTATTTTTTAACTTAATATGTTGGTTTTAATACAATGACTTTGCAAAAGCTCTTCATCATCAAACTTGCCCATCTTTCAGTAGTGTTATAATATATTTTTTTTAATTGACATATTTCTCTCTACTTTGTATGTGTTCTATAATATAACTTATAATTATAAATTGAGACATTATAATGCTTAAAGACTATAAGTATTTTTTTTAAAATTCCAAGTAATTCAATTTACAATAAGTGATAACAAAGACATGTTACTTGAGAAAGAGAACCAAGACATTGAAAAGGCCACAATATCATTAATAGTTAAAGATATGCTTTTGAAACCATTGAGCAATACTAAAAGCTAAGGGTGTAATTGCAATAGCTAAGAGCCTTCTAACATCTTCTTCTTGATGAAGCAAGTAATTGATAGATTATTTTATTACAAATATTTTAAGAAGAAGAATAAAAATATCATCTAAAAGATTGAAAGAATTTCTAATTTTTTTAACCATCTTATTAAGTATTACGCTAACTAATACTTAGTATCCATCTCAAGTCAAATAAAGCTTTGGCATCACAAATTTTTTCTATCAACATCAAATATAAACATAGTATAATAGAAGATTTTGCATCTAGTGACAATATCCATGCAATACAAAGTTGATTGATTAAATTTTTTAATATATATAGCTACTTTTGGTTAACAAAAATAATAACTTTATTTAATATAATTTTATTTTTAATAAAAATATCTAATATTAATTTATAACTATTAATCAATCCGATTAATTAAAGATGTTATAAAAATATTGATCCAACAAAGAAATCTAAACATTAGAAGGGAGGTTAAAGATATCCACCTTACAAAAGAATTAGACTAATAGGGTCCAAATAGTAGAAGGCATGTTGGAGATATCCAACCTATTTAAGAACTGGACATCTTAAAGTTTGAATTAGAACAAATTAAATTAAAAGAGTAAGTAGTAGCTAATAAAAAAATAACTATCCACTAGTAATCAAAGTAGTATAAGTAACTACTAAGACCAATGGTTGATGACAAAAATATATAGTACCAAGTAGAAAGGACAATTAACAATTGTTGTTATTATTGATGTTGTTGTTTAATTTACAGTTCTATTTAAATTGATAGTATTTATAAATAATTTTCTAAATTAATACTATATTTCTTCTATTATATGATCTAAGTTAACTCCTTGCAATCTTCTATTAAAGTTGAATTGTATGCAATTTAGCTCAAGCTAGTAGTTGGTGCAAATTTCTTCTTAACTTGAATTTTAACTATAACTTGTTACTTTTGACATAAGGAGAATTGTTCTTAGAGTTAGTACTTGAATATTGATATCTAACAAGAGGTATAACAATTTAGTGATAATTTAAGATGATCAACAAGCTTTCTTTGAATCAAATCCAAGTTTGGAGAGTACTTTCTAATCTACTAAATTTTGGACCTACTTATATCTGACTTATTGGATTTTAGACCTATTTATGTCTAAAGTACCAAAATTTGGACCTTAATCCCATTAAACAATAAGTCTTTGTTTCTTTCTTGTAATAATATATACTATTAATTTAAAAAATTTATTAATCAATTCAATATTTGATTATTATAATATTCAAAGTTAACAACAATACAATCCAAAATTATATTACAAAATTGTGAAAATTAGAAAAGACTAAAGTATATACTTAATTAAAGAAGAATATAGTGATTTGACATGCTAGTTTGACAATTAATATGTAAATATTTAATACAAAGCAAGGATATATAGCCATAATTTTATATTATATTACTAATGATTAAAACATGTATTTTTTTATTATTGGTTTTATCTATATAATATATTTGTATTTTATGAGATATTTAATTTTTTATCTTATTAAAATAATTTTAAAAATAAATAAATAAAATTTTAATTTGATTTAGATAATACTAATACTAATCTAGCAATAATTAACTCTTTGCAAAATGATCTTTAAATTGCTATTGATTTGTACTAGATGAAAAACATTTCTAATGATACAACTTATATGATTCTTATTGGTATTGTCTAATATGTGTTTTTACAATGTTTTTAGGCTTATGTTCTTTAACTAACTATTGATAAAGGATCAAAGTATTGTCTACCAATTAACGTGGCTATTAAAATAATTTAGAATTTAATGAAATAAAAAAATTATAGAATTGTTATATCTTTTAGTAGTACTTGTGATAGTTTGTACAAACTTTAAGATTACAAATAAGATATTAGAATTGGATTATGAAATATATTAGAATAATATACGGAAAATGGTGTTTTACATTGCTTTCATCCAAAAGCTGTTAAAAAAATTGTTGTATAAGATTGTGCATTACTACAAAGGTTATATTACTTTTTTTTTAATTGTTTCTTATAATGATCTATGTTGTGAAGTTCTATTAGAGACTTATTTAAAAATGAAATTTTTTTACAACTTTTTAGTGCCATTCAAAGGTGCCATAATATTGATATTTTTTCTAACATATGTTAAACTTAATATGGTTAGTTTTATTTTTTAAACTAAGTTTGTTAAAGCATATCAAACTATTTACCGAGCCAACCATGTACTCTTACAAACTCATGCCAATGCTATAAATTACCAATAAAGACAATAAAGAAAAGACAAGATAAAATATTGAAAGTTAAATTCTTAATGATATTATTATTATATGGACACATTCAACAGGAATGAATGGCCAATTTTCTTTCTTCAATTGCTGCTTGAATTTTACGTCACACCAACATGAGATGCTGATACTTGACACCCTCATTTGTTCCAACGCTCTTGCAAAGACAATAATCTAATTTGGTGCCATTGTTCACTGTGTTCTTTAGACAGTAGCTCTGATGCCAGTTGTTCTTGTGTGTGCAACTCTTCCAATTGTTTTTAAACTCAATTCCTTGAATTGGTCAGGGTTAACAAGGAAAAATAGTTTTTTGAATTGTCTCAAGAGGTGAGGAATTGACAATGCCCAAAGTTTGGTTGTTGCAAGCCTACGACTCATGCAACTCAACATGAAAGTTGAATTTTCTTTGTTCAATCGTTTGTAGCAGCTGAAATTCCACATCACACCAGCATGACATGCTTCCCCTCGAGCATGTGTTGAATTTTAACAGCATCCCTGTTTTGCGCGTCTCTGTTACAAAACATCTGAAACCATCCCTGCTTCCGGCAGATGGTGAGTATTCGTCCCTTGGGCGACAAGCCCAGAGATGGCTCATCAGGCCCGGTTTTTTTTGCAGGCAACAAAGTGGAGAGGCTAACAGTTTTTCTTGTCTTCTCAAGTGATGCAGAGAATCAAAGCCATCAGTAATCACAGGAGGGTGTTCTGATGCTCATTTATTCGTTTAATTCTTCTTAGTGTGGTAGATCTTGTGTCACACACATCTCTCTTTTTCTTTGCCTACAGAGTTAGTAAATTTCATTCTTCTTACCAATGCGCTCAATCACAGAAATTCTCCTCCCACACTCTTACCATCCTACACAAACCTTCCTGGTCGTGCACCTCGTACTAGTACAGAAAAAATTCTGTTCCAGGCCCGAAGTGTGGCGAAAGCTAGCGAAATTTTTCCTTGCTTATTTTTTTCTTCTGTGCACGTTCTGACAAGAGCAATGAGACCGAACTAGAGGCGACTTCACTCTACTCGACACAAAGGACTAGGTGGCCCCAAAACTTAGCAGCAAAGCGGGTAATCACAAATCCGAAAGCAGGGGCAGTCATTGTCATGGCTTTCAAGATCACCACAACATCGCTTCATTGCTATCGATAATTTTCGGCAAGGTCACTGCTACTACATCGCTTCACTACTATCGGTGATTCTCGACAAGATCACTATGACGACATTGCTTCACTGCTATCGATGATTCTCGGCAACTGAAAGTGTGTTTCAGTATACGAACACTTCACCATGTTTTACTTACTAAGGAAGAAAACAAACACTAGTCTATAACTAGCTATCGACAACGTTGCATCTCTGCTGTGATATGGAGACTCTTCAAACAAGGGCTAAAGCAATGTGACTATGGTGCAAACCACATGGCCCAAGCAACGGTGGATCTCTATCCGTACACAAACGTTTATTCTGACTGCGTTGAGATGGCACGGTTTTGATCGGTTCAGTGCTGATACAGGACAAATCTCCCGGAGGATTCGAGCTATTGAAATCACATGAAGAGTCCAGAACTTGATGACACTGCCGCCTACTCAGATAGCTCTTGCGTGTCTCCGGTTTCGACCGTGCCCAAAAAAATCAGGATCAAGGAATCGGGGCGTTTAGTGATCACGATGATCTTTAAGAAGTTGATATTCGGTACGACTGATAATAAGAACACAAATGTGAACGTGAGCACTAGGGGAGGTGGGGCTGGTCATTAGATGTTTTCAGGCATCCAAAAAGGCAACAATAATGCATCTAATGACCTTGTATACAATGTGGACTTGAGATCCTGAAACGTTTTCGAGTTGCCGCCTGATTGCGAATCTGGGAAGATGTTTTTAAGTTCTGAGATTCGGCTGAGTTGCTGCTGCTCGCTGTGTGCACGTCCCGTGACATCCGTCACAATCACGATGGTCGTCGTTCAATTTTATGTGCTGTTTATTTCTGTTTGCTCCAGGTTGCCGGTGGCTTGTGCAGTTTTTTCTTTTTCTTTTTTTTGCATTTATCATTTTCCCTTTTGTGTTTTCGGGTCTGCAGAGTCCATTTGAAGATATACTTGTAGTGCTTTCGGGGGAGTATGTGTTCGTATTACAACAGTGCGCGTGCAATCACGTAGATTTTTTCGCCCGTTTTGGTTGAGTTCTGTGAGAGATTTGGGATTGGCTTTTTCGGGTACGAAGAGAAATTCCCGGAGCGGTGCTTTTCGCCGTATTTATGTATGCCACTGGATAGCGGAAGTTAACTTGGTGCATAGTTTTCTAACCTGTATCTTCTGGCTTGTCTTTGATCTTTGAGGTGCAGAGTTAAAACTAGCCTGGTCATTGTGCAGTCTCCGTCTGACGGTGTTGTTCGTTTGATCAACCCTTCTGCATATGATTGTGAGTAACTTTCTTTCTAGAAACTTTGATTTTGGCTATTCGAAGGTTTTGATCGAATCTCACATTCGACTCACCCCAGGAGATGGGTGTGGTTACAGTATGAGTAGAGTATCTTGTTTGTTATCTTTCACATAGCTACATTCTTGTAGATTGTGAATTTGTATATTGCATTAGAAAAATTAATATGTATTACATTCAATTCACCTAATATATAGATATCTATATATAAGTGTTTGTGTACCCAAAAGTGTATCCAAAAGGTGTTACCATAAGAAAGGGTGTAATCCTTAGTCTATGTAACCTATATTAATTCTATGTATATATTTCTTTGTACATACTATTCTAACACTCCTACTTATATATTACATATATTAAATTATATATTATATTCTTCTATTGAATTAAGATGGCCAATAAAATAATATACACCTTTTAGCTAGAAGAAGGTTCCTAACACTAAGTTTATTAAAGCAAACTTTGTTTGTTTTTTGTTTTTTTTTTTTGTTAAGCTTTTAGTGAGTATATCAACAATATTCTTAGTAGTGTGACAATATTTGATATCTATTTTTTTTTTTTTTTTAATCTTGTACTATCTTTCTTATAAAATGATATTGAGTTTTAATATATTTAGTTCTTGCATAAAATTATGGATTTTGGATTAAAACTATAGTGATTTTATTATTATATCTAATTATTATAAATAAAATTTGAGAAAATCTAAAATCTTCCATCAATCTTCTTAATTATAAGGCTTCTTTATATGCTTCAATTGATGTTTTATATTTTGCTTTTGTACTTAAAAGAGCAAGACTTTGTTGCCTTTTATTGTTCCAATATATAATACCATTAGCAAGAATAAAGGTATAACTTGATATGAATTTTTTTTCCATCAATCTTATTAGCCTAGTTTACATCTGTATAATCCACTAAAATTGTAGGATCATTAATTTTATTAATAACTAGATCATATGTGATACCTTAGTTTGGCATGCCTTAAAAGTAATAAATTATTCTTTTCATAATATGTCAATATATCTTGCTAAGATTGGTAGTATATGGACTAACTTCTCCCACTATATAGACCAAGTTTAGATATATAATATAACTAGTATAAGTAATTGTGCCAATTATGTTAGTATAAAGTATAATAGATTTTCTTTCTTTCTTTCTTTATTAATTGCAAACTTTGTGATTTTGATAATTTCATATTTACCTCAAGAGATGTTACAATTAGATGACAATTTATAATATTTAAGCATTGTTGAGGTAAAAAGAGATAGATAAAAACTCTAAGTTTATATAAAGTTGTCTCTAAAAAGGGCAATTACATCAAGTACACGAGCCTCAAGTACTTTAGAAAATTCCAAAATGTAATAAAATATACTAAATCTTTTATTAACCTTAAGAGGGATTTTTTCCAAACTTCAATAATACATATCTCCAAATCAGACTATCTACAAGTACTCAAATTTTGTATAAAGTACTAATATACTTTTAACAACTACTACAATAATTTTCAACTATCAATTCAATGCCAATCTTTAGATATTGCCAAAATTCTAACAATAGCTTCAAAGCTTGTTTACAAATACATGCATGCTAAATTCTTCATATCTCACAAACTAAATGTCTAAACACCATGAAAATTGGTATATAGTTTTTTAACATAATAACTCACCTTTTTAAAAAAATTTAGATAAAAATTTATTTGAAAGCTCAAGATATGGCAGAAATCATCACTATCAACAAAATGGTCTATTTACTACCTTGGAATTGGATCTATTGTCTTCAACTTCCAATATCTCTTTCTTCCAAACTTCAAATGTAATAATTCTTCTATATAAGATGTAGGTCTTGAAATCACCTCTCCAATTGTACCTTCTAATTTCCAAAAGCTCCTACACAACTCCTTGTATCTTTAAAAGAATGATAATAGATATGATTTATACACCTTAATTTCAAGTGCCTATTCCTCCCTCATAAAAATTCCAAATCTCTTGATTTTTACACCAAAATTGTAGTACAAAAAATAAGCTTTTTAATCCTAGCCTTTGATTTTCAAATGCCTTCTTTGAAGTTACTAAAATCCTTGTTCTTGTCTCAAATAGCCTGTTAAAAGCCTGTTGGGCATGACCATCAACCAATAGAGATGAAGATCTTCACCTCTTGCCTTCATTTGTCCATACTTTGCTTTCATTCCTCCAAATAGGCCTTTTAGTAGTTTAATTTTTTTATCTTTGGGCCCCAATCTCCTTTCAAAGTTTCACACTAAATATTTAGGTCCTATATAACTTAAATTCTATAAATAAAATAAGTATTAAAAAACATACAAACAAACAAACAAAATAAAGTTTCTTCTATCAATTCCTTTAAATATTTTACTAACCATTCTAATACATATCTAGACTTATGAACATATTACATATTTTTACTAGTTTTTATGTATTATAAATAATTACAATATGACAGTATTATAAATTAAAAATATATATTTATGTTGATAAATTATAATAGTGCTTTAAAGTTAATTATATTCTATATACATATCCAATAGATAATAAATATAACCATGGTTTTTAATTTCAAATACTTGAAATAAATACGTTTTTGTTTTTATAATGAAAAAAAGATTATTTGAAATTAAAATTACATCATTGATATACAAAGCAAGGATTATAAAATATTTAAAAAGAATTTGATTATATATATATATATATATATATTTATATACATATATGTATTAGAATTAGCTTCAATTCAAAAAAAAAGGCAAGAGAGAACAAATATGTTTAGAATTTATAATACTATATGCAAGCAACTTGCTTTAATCTATAGGAACTTCAATTGAATTGACAAACTTTATACTTAAAATTACAAATGATATAGCCTTTTGGTTGTCTCATAAAAATAAGTTCTTTTAAATCACCATATAAAAAGACACTTTTTATGAGTAAATGATAAATCTTCCAATCATTGAAAGTATATAGAGCTAATAAAACTCAAATAGATATAATTTTTATAACAAAGAAAAAAGTATTTATGTAGTCTATTTTGTGTATTTGTAAATACCTTTTAGCATTAAGCCTTGATTTGGAGTAGTCAATTAAACCATCAAACTTATATTTAAATATAAATATCTACTTATAATTAATAGTTTTTTGGAGATGATGATCAACTAGGTTTCAAGTATTATTTTTTATGAAGAAGAAAGCTCATTATTTATGGCAGCTTGCCACTTTTTATTTTTAAGACCATTAAGGGCTTTATTATAAATTAAAAATTCTATAATAGAGAAGCTATCTTGTGCAAGAATAGTATAGATATTTGCATACTTAGAAGTTGATTTGTAAATTCTACTAAATTAAAAGGTGAATGTAGGAGGTGCTTTAAAATTTTGGTTTGTAAGTTTAATTTGTTTTGTACTAGGTAGCTTAAGAGAAGGTGGTCTAATAGGAAACAGGATTCATGAGATTAAAAGAGAAGAATGGAAAAAAATTTGATTAAAAAAATAAGTTTGAGAATAAGTAGAACTAAGTGATGATGGATCAGCAAATTCAAAGTAAAATAATGGATTTATTATAGATTGGAAGGTTTACAGAGTAGGCTGCTTTATACTAATAACCTAAGGATTTACTTTAGATTGATCTTTGGGATGGATTTAAACTATAAAGTGCACAACATTAAAATTAGATCAAAGCATAATGACAAGAGATTGATATGTAAAAAACAAACTAAAAAGTTGTTTGTTGAAGATTATATTTTGGTTGATTAGTATTATCTTTGTAAAAGGATTATATAACTGATATCCTTTCACTTGTTGGCTACAACCTAAAAATATATATTTTTGGTTTCTAGAATCAAATTTTTTGTACTGTTTTTTAGGATTTTAAATATAGGCATTACAACCAAATAGTTTGAAATAATGAATAAATGGTCTATAACATGTCCATGACTAAAGAAGAATTTGATTCTTTAATGCTTTAATTCTTTATTTTTTATTTTTTATTCTATCATAATAGCTTCATTTCAACAAAAAAAAAGAAAAAAGAAAAAAAAAAAGAATACAGCCGCTTAGAACATGTATTAAGCAAATTCAGTAAGAATCTAATTCTTTTGCTTAATAATGCCATTTTGTTGTTGTGAGTATATAGCTATAAATTGATGTAGTATATCACTAGTTGTATACAACTTTATAAAAACTTTTGATGTGAATTTTGTACCATTGCCTATTTGGATTATTTAAAACTTATGAGATATTCGGTTTTCAATCAAAGTTTTGTATTCTTAAAAGTAGGTGATTGTTTCAAATTTTCTTTGTAATAAATATATAATAAAATATTTCCTATAATCATATATAAAAGTTACAAAGTAACAAGCATATCTTAAGAGATAACCAATCATTTGTCTATAAAGGTTAGAATGTAATAATTTAAGTAATTAATATATTCTTAAAAGAAGTTTAGGAATGCAAGGATAAGATTGTTTACCATATATGTAACTTTAAAAAATTTAAAGATAGAAGGGCTTTTTTTTAAAATCCATATATTATGTCAAATTATTACATAAAAAATATCTTTTATAAATTGGCATGATCCAATCTATTATGTTATAATTTAAAAGAAATAATAATATTTAATTTTATTATTTTTTAAATAGAGATAAGATTTTGAGTTAAATTAAGAATATATTAGACATTTTCAAGTAATCTATTATCTCCATTAATAAAGGTGATTTTTATTGAACCATAGCCAAATATTTCTTAAACAACATTGTCTCCAAGATAAACTAACTTGTGGGGATTTATTAAAAAATAAGAAAAAAACCATTCACCATGGTAGGTAAGATAGTAAATAGTCCTTGAATCTAAATACCAATCATTAATAAGAATAGGAGTAGTGGAATTAGTGATTGTTATACAAAACATTCCAATAAACGCTAATGGTTTAGTCATGTGGGATGTTTGATCTTAAAAAACTTTATTTGCTTATAAATCAGTATGGTATTTTTTACAATCTTTTTTATAATATCCTAAGATTTTTTAGTAATTACAAATATCTTTCTTTTTGTAAGATAATTAACAATTAAAATGTAATAATTGTGAAGAAGTAAGTTGATTATTGTATTTAGGCCTTTGACTTATTTATGAGTTGTTGACATTGTTATTTCTATTAGAATTAGGCCTATTTTTATTAAAATTTCTTTAATTGATATTATCTTGATTTTTGAAATAGCCACCTTACAAATTTGGATCAAAAAATCTTTAAAAAAAAGACTTTATTTTTGTCTATAATATTATAGGCACTTTGCTATGACTAATCAAAATACCACTTTTCTTCCACAAAAAATCTTCATGCATGATCTTGGGAATAACATCTTATATTATCATTGGTATATTACTTAATGCATGTATAATTGATTCATACAATTTTGACAAACTTGCTACTGAAGTTTTTATTTGTCAATTTAGTATATACCAATCTAATTGTGGTTAATTTTTTTAGTAACAATTTGAATTCATAAATATAATTGATTATATTTTTATCAAAGATCATTTTAAAATTGACATAATTTTAATATAAAAAACAACAATTTATTATGTTTTTGTTTTAAAATATTTTTTCCAATTGTTGCCAATTTAAATGAGCAATTTTAGTAGTTAAGAAACAAAGATGTATATTTTTTACATTCTCAATTAAGAATGATTGAGCAATTTCATCTTTTTCTTCCTATTTTTTGACTAATCTAACACAAGTACTTAGTAGGTTTACTACAATACCTTTTGAGGTAGTTGATGATGTTAGCTTGGATTCATCTCTATTGACAATTTGCCATAGTTTTTCCTTCTTTTATAAATGAATGATGAGGATTTGCCAAGTGGTATAATTATCAAGGAATAATTTTTCAATGTTGATTTAGATAGGATCCATTGATTAATAATCTTTATACATTAGGATATATTATTTCTAGCTAGTTTACTTTTATAAGGATTAAATTATTCATTAATTTCATAAATTTTGGATTATTAAAAAAAATATTTAAATTAGTGATAATATCATCTTTATGAAGATTAGATATTAGTAAATAGAAGTAAAATAATATATTATATTATATGCAAGAAAAAATAATATCTTTATGAAGATTGGATATTAGTAAATAGAATGTGTCATGTGTATGTAGTAAGAAAATAAAATATGAAAGGAAAATAAAAAAAAATAGTATATTTAATTATACAAATAATGATAAAATCCAACCAAATCAAAAGAGCAATAAGATATAATTTAAGAAGAACAAGCAGGATAGAGTAGTTGAAAGCTAAATAAACCATAGTACAAGCTATTTAATTTAAATATATAGGAGTAAAAGTAGTTCATTGTAGATGATCAAGCAAGTAGATTTATTTAAATAATTTTTTAAAAGCAATTGTATAGTAAAGTGATTTTATATAATAAATTGAGTTTTTGTATAAGAAAAATGGTTTCATACATATAGAAACTTATTTTGTACAACAAAATCTATGTTTGTAGAAGGCAAGATAGGAGCAAAAAATAATCATATATATATATATATATATATATATATATGCAAGAAGAGAATTATATATATAAGATGCAATCAAAGAATAAGAGAGAGAACAAAATGTATATAATATAAGATAGTATAGTTTATAAAAAAATATTTCAATTGAAGTATGCAATACGTTTTGTTTGAGATGTGATCTAATTATAATTATTTGTAGGAGTATAATTGATAAAATCTATGCCAAGTAAAAATCAATTATAGTATGTATAAATGAAGAGACAAAGAAATAATAACTTGGATAAAGAATAAAAATTTCAACAAAGTGTGAAAGGCAAGATTGATAATTATTGAGAAAGAAAAATAATAATTTCTAAAATTATAATTTCTAAAATAATTATAATTAGATCACATTTCAAACAAAGTGTGATTATAATTTCTAAAATATTAATCTTCATTAATATAAACAATGCTTAAGATTTCTAATTATATAAATAAATAAGTATGTTGTTAAATATTATATTTGAGCATATTAGAAGTAAAATAAATTAAAAATGATATTTAAATAAGAACCAAAAAAATCTTTGGATGGAATTATAAAATTTAAAAAGTAAATATAAATATTTTTTATTTTTTTAATAACTTAAAAATTCTATATTTTTTAAGATTGATAGTTAAATATAATGAATTTATTAAAAAGATTAATAAAATATCTATCTTTGCTAATACAAAAACTTGTATATGAATATTAAAAATATATACTTTGGAAGTTTACAGAACCTTCTAAAACATTCTAGAGGTTTCTTAATTAATGAAAGTTAGTTGAAAAGCTTTTTAATTAGTAAAAGAAGCTTCAGAAGCTTCATAGTTAGTAGAAGGAGTTTGAGAAGCTTCCAAGTTGGTAGAAAGAGCTCGAGAAGCTTCTTAGTTTGATAAGAGCTGCTTAAAAAGCTTCCTAGCTAGGAATATATATTGGAGTCAAGGTTGAAGAGTTCTTTAGTCTCGACAATGCATCTCGTGGAGTTCTAGCTTACCTTTCTTGGTGTTATTTGTGTACTCATTTAGATAATTCAAATTCTTATTGATTTCTTCTTGAAACCTTTTCTAATTCAAATCTCTTATTTTGTATTCTTGTACCATTGACAATTTATCAAGACTGCCTTCATTTTCAATATAAGAATTGGATCCTTCTTATTAGAAAGTGAATTATCCCTCTTCTTGAAGGTATACTAGTACTTTAGAGGTTGTGGATTACCCTCTTTTAAATTAATATTATCTTTTTATAGATTCTTTTTTTTTTTTCTTTTAAAATAGTTGGAGATCAAGACATTAATATAACCAAATCTTCTAAGTCCAAGTTAGATGCCATCATAAGCACTCTTACTACTTTATTTTTTAAAACTACAAAAATTAAAGGGGTTGTTGTAAAACTTCATAACAATATAACATAGGAAATACCACAATTTAGACTACTCCCACCTCCAACTTGTGTACTTAACAATGTAATACTACCTATGGTGTGCTAAAAAAAATCTATCTATTCAACAATGTATGAAGCCTCAAGTTAATCTTTTGGAGAAATACTATGATATACATTCAAAGTTTAGAAGATTTGTCAATCAAATTTAATTGATAACGGTTCTAATACCTAATACTTATCTGACAAAAAAATCATAGGTTGGAATAATTGATACCTTACTTACGGGACAAGCATTATCATGATTTGTTTCCTTGTTTGAAAAGAAATGAGCAATTTTAAACAAATTTAAAATTTATATAGAAGAATTTCTGGAAGCATTTGGAGAATATAACAAGGCTTGTTGGACAATAGCTAAGATCCAAGTATTGTGACAAAGGGCGTACACTGCATCAGTTTATGTATTTGATTTTAGGCAAGTAGCATGCAACATCAATTAGAATGAAGAAGTGTTGATGAGTCAATTTTATTAGAGATTAAAAAATAATATAAAAGATTTATTATTATCGCTTTTGAATCCACAATTGCTCAATAAAACCATCAACCAAGTTGTGAAATGTGATAATTGACTATTTCAACATCATCAAGATCAATGTTAATGTGCCTCAATAAAACAACATATAATCCAATATATTCCTACTATATTGGTAAGCAGTTTGAATTCACATTCAGAAGTAGAAGATATGCAACTTGATGCAATATATTTTAAACTTCTTAATCCACAAGAAAAGAAGCGTTGCATAGAAGAAGATTTATATTTGTATTATAGTAAGTAAAGCTATAAGACTTGTAATGCTCAGATAAAACAAAATCAAAACATCATCAAAACTAGGAGTACAATTGTTTAGAAAAACAAAGATATTTAGCCACAATAGAGACTATGCAACTCGATAATTCAACATTACAAAATTATTCAAGTTCTTCTTTTTCTGCTCCATCTACTTGTTGCTTTATAATTTTTTTATGTTTTGGCCCTCAGAAGCTTTAGGCAATCACCTTATTCAATTTAGGAGCATCTACTTGTTTTTTAAATGAGACATTTGCTAAACTTCATAAAATTCTTCTAATATAGAAATCAAAACTTGTTCATGTAGAACTAATAGATGGAAAACCTTTATCCTCTAATAGTATCATCCATGAAACAATACCTATATAAGTATTGTTTGAAGACCATAGTAGCAAAATTATATACAATGTTAATAGGATTCTTTCAAATCCTATTATTCTTGGACTTTTTTAGTTGGAAAAGCATAATCCATCTATAGATTAGAGATTGTAAAGAATGACATTTCCAATAGAAATCTTTGCAAGAAAACTTTATAAAAAATCACAAATTGATAAGTCTTTATTTGTTGGAGCAAGGGCCTTTATAAGATTGGCTAAAGAAGGTACATCATTTGTTATTTATGCAACTCTAACTAAAGAAGATATGACTTCATCAACAAATATTCTAGAACAATATAGCAAATTTTAAGATGTTTTTTAAAAGAAAAATACTAATATATTATCAAAGCACCAATCATATGATTGTGCCATAGATCTTCAAGAAGGAACACAACTATTTTTTGGTCCAATTTATAATCTTTTTTAAAATGAGCTTTCAACATTAAAGGATTATATTGATAGAAACCTTGCAAAGAACTTCATCAAGCATTCAAAGTCTCTAGCAAGTGCACATATACTCTTTGTGAAGAAAAAAGATGGTTCTTTGCATATGTGTGTTGATTATCAAAAATTGAATAAGATAATGGTAAAGAATTATTATCCGCTATTGTTAATCTTAGGATTTTTGGAATAATTTGACCAAGCCAAGATCTATACTAAGATAGATCTTTGTGGAGCATACAATTTAATATGGATCAAAGAAAAAGATGAATGGAAGATCCTATTTTGGACAAGATATAGATATTTTGAATATAATATCATATCTTTTAAATTAACAAATATATCCGCTATCTTTTAGCATTTAATGAATAATATCTTTTGAGAGTATCTAGACAAGTTCATGATGATCTATCTTGATGATATCTTGATCTATTTAAAAAATTTGGAGGAACACAAGAAGCATGTAAAGTTGATATTACAAAAGCTACAAGATGTAGGATTATATGCCAAGCCAAAAAAATAAATATTTCATCAATCAAAGATTGAATTTTTGAGATACATTGTATTTACTGAGAATTTGATGATGGATCCTAAGAAAGTGGAGGCAATTATATAGTCGACCATTCTAAAGACTATAAGAGACATACAATATTTTTTTGAATTTGATAACTTCTATCAAATCTTTATCAAAAATTATTGTGAAGTTGCTACCGTTTTTACTTGATTAACATGCAAAGACAAGTTGAAATGGGGGCCTCAAGCAGAAAAGGTATTCCAAGACCTTAAGTCAATGTTCACCACAACTCCAATCTTAATACATCCAAATTTTATATAAAAATTCTATATAAAGACCAATGCTTTGGATTTTGCAATAGGAGCCATATTTTTACAAAAGAGTATAGACAATAAATTCCATCCTATTGCATTTGATTCTTGAAAGTTTTTTGCTGTTAAAATTAATTATGAAATCTATGATAAAGAATTTCTTGCTATTATAGATTCTTTTCAACAATGGCATTATTTTTTTGGAGGAGCAATGCATCTTGTGACTATATATATAGATCACAAGAACTTAAAATGTTTTATATCAGCTTGGATTCTTAATCATTATCAAACTTGATGGAATATATCATTATCTCAATTTAACTTTGTTATTATTTATTGACCTAGGAAGCAACAAGGATTGTCTGATACTTTATTAAAGAAATCATATCTTGTATCAAGAACAAAAGAGGCAACATTTGATCAACAATATATAACTTTATTGAAGCCAAAGTAATTTTGTCTTTGCGCCACTATTACATTGACACTTATTGATTCTAGTTTCCTCAATGAGGTGCATGTTATAACTACTAATGATACTTTGATTCTTGATATCAAGCATAGCCATAATAAAAATGTTGACAAGTTTAAGCTTAAAAAAGACCTTCTATACTTTGAAGAACATTTATATATCCCAAAAAGACTAACATAACTGCGTGTTTTTTAATCTCGCCATGACTTTTTAATTACGGGTTACTTTAGATTTAACAAGACCTGAGAATTTATTTTCCAAGGTTTTTTGTGGCTTCAAATATAAAAGGTGGTGAAGAACTTTGTACTTTCTTGTAACATCTATTCAAGGTCCAAGAATCCTTGATATTGCCCTTATAGACTTTTATAGCCTTTGCTTATTTCAAGACAATCATGGTCTTGTATTTGAATAGATTTCATTATGAATCTACCGCCATCCAATTTATTGGATAGTATCTTTGTAGTAGTTGATCAATTCACAAAGATAGCTCATTTTATTTCTTTTAAGAAGATTGTTTTTAGTGAAGAAATGACAAGGTTCTTTCTTGATAATATATATTGATATTATGGCCTATCAAATGATATTGTATCCAATCAAGGATCCCAATCTATATCTAAATTTTGAAGATGCCTTTTTGAAATATTAAAGATGGACATTAAACTTTCTTTGGCTTTCTATCCTCAAACTGGCAACCAAATAGAATAAGTTAATCAAATTTTAGAGCAATATTTACGATGCAACATCAATTATCAATAAGATGATTAGATCTCATATCTATCATTAGAAGAATTTGTATATAATAATATTATTTATATCTCAATTTAACAAATATTATTTTATTCTAATTATGAATACCACTTAAAGTTTGATTTAGAGAATATACTAAAGAATAATAATCCAGCAACCAAAGAATTTATAAAGGATCTATTATATCACTAAACAACCTTGAAGCTTCAATTGTAAATAGCTCAAGATACTTACAAGACATCTATAGATAAATTCAAGAATTAATTGTGTATTTTTCATATTGGAGATAAAATATGGCTTTTTTGACAAAACATCAAGACCAAGCGGCTATGTGATAAATTGAACTATCAGAGGTTAGAACTATTTTTCATCCAAAAGCAAATTAATCCAATAGCATATTGCTTAGCACTACCATCTTCTATGAAGGTACATCCAATTTTCTATATCTTTCTTTTAGAACCTTATAAAGAGTTACATATTCTAGGAAGAATACAACAATCGCTATCTACTATCAAAATCAAAAATCATGAAGAATACAAGGTCAAAAAGGTGCTTGATTCATGGTGAAAGTAGAACAAATTAAAATATCTTGTTCATTGGCATGGCTATGATATTAATAAGTGTACATAGGAATTGACCAAAAATCTTGCCAATGTGCCTCAAAAGGTACAAGAGTTTCATCAATTCTATCCTTGCAAATCCAAACGTATTTGATGATAATTTTTTGGAGAAGATTGAATTTGAAGAATATCTATAAGAGGGCGAGAGTCAAATCAGAGCCTTCATCAATATACAATTATATGTTAAAAGATAAAATAGAGTTGTAGAAAGAAGTTAGTCACTACGTTGTTGTATGACGTGGCCTTCTATTTGAGAATACGCTGGGTACTTCGCTGTGGAGAGTTTATTTGAAATTTGATGGCAAAAATCCAACAGGTAATTTGTCCTTAATAAAAAAAGATAAATAATACAAAAATCTCACAAAAGAGAAGTTATATATATAAACCCTCTTATATTCAAGTAAGTTTGTACAAAAAAGGTTCAAATTTCTACAAAAACCCTTCAAAACTTTATTCACCTGCAAGGACTTATTTCTTGCTACAGTTTAGAGTCCAATAACTCTTCATCTAACCATTCAATTTCTATAAAATCTACTTCAAAGTATAGATAATCTTTTTGAATTTCACTAAAAGAAATAATCAACCATAAATTCATTTTCAATCGTCTGATATCTCAAAACCCTTAGCAAGTGCTTAAAACCCTAGCGTAGAGACACCTGAGTACTATTTTCCTTATATCTCACAAATCCAAAATCCTAATGCCACAAAATTTTTGCACATAGTTTTGTGACATAAACATATGCACTGTTCAAAATTTTGAGCCAAAAATCTATCAAATTGCATAAGATATAGCTCAAAATGTAACCACTATGAAAGTGGGTCACTTATTGCCCTTAAGTTTGTAAGCACTGACTTCAAATCCCAATATCTCCTTCACCTTAGCTTGGATTTTATCAAGCTGCATGTAAAAAGTGAGGCTATAAAAGTGCTCTCTCCAATCCTAGTCGCCGATCCTTGATTGCTCTCTGTATGCGCGAGTTATATCCAAAAGAGTGACAGTAGGTCCCAAATTGACACCTTAACTTTGAGCGCCTATAACTTCTTCATAAAAAGTGCAAATCACACAAAATTTGCACCTAAACCTTACAATCCTAGCCTCCAATGTTTGACTCTTCTCCAAAAACAAACCCTAACTTCTAATAAATCCTCGGGCAGCCTTCTTAAAGTCCATTCGGCATAATTTTTGGCCAATTAGAATAGAGATTCCTATCATCCACCTCTAGTCATCCACATGGATGGCCAAACTACCCTTTTTACACTAAAGATCCTTTTCTAACCCTTCTTCTTATAAGATTTACATACTTTGTACTTTAAGCATCAAATAAAAGAAATAAACTAAGATTTTAAGGGTCACCAATGTCTAACAAAGGTGACATAAGATATACAAAAGTTATTATCAATATAAAATCAACCTCAAAATTACTATCAAAAAAAGAAATAAGATTGTATAAACCTCAATAATAATCCTTTTAATAGATCTCTTCTAAACTAGCAACCTAATCACATCTTGTAACCAATAAAAGTCCACTGATATGGTTCTCATTTAGCTATGTAGTAAATTATACATTAAATTTTTTTTTTTTTTTTTTTCACATGGTAGCCGAACCACAACACGACAACGTCAAACCTTCAAGTATTGAGAGAACAAGATTTTGAAGATTAACTTGCTACACAAGCTTTGAACAAACCAATATAGTTTTCATAGCCTTCAATTGAACAAAGTGAAGACGATACATTTAAATGCCAAGTACAACCATAGTTAGAGCTATTAGGAGCAACACCCAATCATATAAGTCTTGATTTTAATGCTCAAGTTTTAATAATATTGCTTGAGCTTGGAAAGGCGAATCCTTTTAAGCTTGAAATCTTATTTGGAGGATGTTTTGAAGGTCGCAATGATAATCAAATCCTTACATGGGATGTTTCAACAATGAAGGTACTAACTTAAGGGTCATAGGCAATTTTTTTAAGAACCAGTAGAACATATTGCCTAAGAACAAAGAACAAAGAACAAAATACATAGCTTCATTGATACGACATATTTTTAACTTTCTACATATGTAAGAAGATTTTCAAAGGTATGAATTCTTCTTGGAACTCATTGCTAGAGAAAGGGATGATGTTAGAAATATACACTTTGGAAATTCACAGAACCTTCTAAAACATTTTAGAGGTTTCTTAATTAGTGAAAGTTGATTGAGAAACTTTTTAGTTGGTGAAAGTAGCTCAAGAAGCTTCATAGTTAGTGGAAGGAAAAGCTTTCTAATTTTATGGAAGCCGCTTAAGAAGCTTCTTAGATAGAAGTATATATTAGAGTCCAAGCTGAAGAGTTCTTCAGTCTCGACAACAAATCTTTTGGAATTCTAGCTCACCTTTTTTGGTGTTGTTCATGTACTTATCTACATAATTTAAATTCTTATCAATTTCATCTTGAAACCTTTTTTAGTTCAAGTTTCTTGTTTTGTATTCTTGTATCCTTGACAATGAGTAACATAGAATTCATTTATCATTATTAATATTAATATGCTAATGACTTTATATCTATTTGATCTCAAATTTTAACACTTCTTTTCTTAATCAACATTCAGTAATATAAGAATGAATTCAATCAAATTATTAATTGTATCTAAAATCTCTTGCTTAATCTCGATTAACGAAAGATCTACTTGATATTTTACTTATAGAAATAAAGTTGTACCATGCACATTGCATTTGAACTAAATAAGATAGTAAGTGGTATGTCTTAATTATTAAAAAATAAAGATGCTATCATAAAATAATTTATAAAAAAATCAAATTATAAAAATTAAAAATAATTAAAAAATTATATTTGTTATTATAGAAATAATTGCAACAAGAAACAATTAGTTGTAGCCAATTTTAACAACATATATTTGATTTAGAAGATAAATATAATATTAAGGCTAAAATTAAAATGATTTATTTTTATAAAGCCCAATTTGATTTTGTTCTTTGATCTATATGATGTCTTCATTTGTAGCAAGCTAAAACATATAGAATATTAGAAATAATAGTAGATAAGGTTTTATTAAACTTGGCTATATGATGAGAATATTTTGTTATTTTAAAGTATTAAAAATTTTCGAAAAATAATACCAGACTTTTAAGTTGATGTTTAAAATTTTAAAATGCTATCTTTGTCCATTATTTATATTGAAAGTAGTGAATTAATTCATATGAACAAAATAAGATCCATATCAAATTTTACTTACATTCAAAGTTTAGTAACAATGAACAATCCAAAATTGCAAAAAAAAACAATGACAAAGCCTAAATTTTCTTATATAAATGCATTATATTCATTTGCATAGAATTGAGAATTAAAGTTGTTGAATTATTTATATAAATCTTTCATTACCAACCTTTCAGACAAAGTTCTTTAATCTATCTAAATAAAGTTAAAATGATCATTGGCAATATGTATCAAAACATTTGCATAGAAAAGAAAAAATAGAATCCAATTCAAAGTTAAGCAACATTAGTTCTCAATACAAAGAATATTGGTCATAGAATAAATTCAGGTATTTTAAAAAGACTCTTTTGGAAGAAAGAAGGAAAAATATATATATACATATATATATATATATATATATATATATAATATTGATAATATCATTTATTTTTCTTTTGAAATAGGTAAAAATTCTAATAAGAACTCAAATGTATGTTGTAAATAAGTACAAAATATTATGAAGAAGAAGAGGGGACAGAAGGTGCAATAGCCATAATAATTTTGGACATTGTTGTCATTCTAATAATTGACTATTTTAGCATGTCATTGTTGTAATTAACTATTTTATTCACAAGGGATTGAGTATATTATCAAGGACATAAACATAAATGACTTGTGAAAATCAATATTTTCATGCACACCTAAAATTAAATAAAAGACATAAAAAATAGTTATATTTATAAAATAGCAAGATACTAAAATATCTACTAACAAGTACAAAGAAATAGGAAATGTCACCTAGTTTACATACACTAGTTTTTTTGAGAACAAGATTCAAGGAAATTTTGCAATTGGCCATATAATATATCATTTTAGCATAAAAAACCAAGGGAACTTGAACACTGTTACAGATGCAGAAGCACACATTGTGAATTTGAAGTGATGCCAAATAACTTCCTCACTACCATTAGATAAGTAACTTAAACTGCAAATTCATAGTCAATATGTCAGATTGTATATGTATGTTGCATTGCACAAACCTCCTCAACAAGACACGAACACATTTCTCTCGAAACATGAGTGATATCTAACCGCACAAATGTTGGTGCATTTGGAACTCATTCAAAACCAATGGATAAGTCATTAATGCATTATTCATGCAGTTACCCTATTAACGACTACATGGAACTTGCATGAATTGTTAGCCAGCCAACTCTTTCTGCAAGCTATTCCAAAATAAACCCACACGGGTTCCGCACAGTTTAATAGGAATAGATGGGACGGTGCTCTCGGTCTTGAGAAGAATTGTTCACTAACCCTGAAATCGCAGTTATGTACAAAATCGCCACACCCACCAGCTCAGTTTCTGGCCAGATAAGAGAAGTACAAACTGTTAGTTCAACAAAAAAACATCGAATATTCGGGCTTGATCTTGAGAGCCGGAAGTTCGGGTAAAGGCATTGGATCAACCCCTCCTTTGAAACTCCTCACCGAAGAAGAATCAGATCCTCTTCCCCAAGTGTCAAGCAACTTCCGGTATCTTGCTGCCACAACATGGGCATATGCCGCAGGAGCCGCTGCAAGCACGAAAATAAAAAAGGCCACCACACATACGTTAGAAGGTAAATTCAACCCATCAACAATAATTGCGGAAACGTTCAATATCATCCTTCAAAATATGAACTCACCCATAGAAATTGACGTCGTACAGCGTCCAAACCTACAAAATCGAAACCACATCCGAAGTCACATCAGGAAAACAAGAGAAAATTCTGAAACATGCAAACAGCAAGGAACTTGCACAACACCACAAAACGTCTCCAACCATAGACACTTACGTGTAACAGAGGTTGTTGGTCAACATCTGGATGTCATCCGGCCCAAGTTTGTTTTCATTCACCAGTACATGATAGTGAGTCGGACGAGATGTACCCTGCAGTCAAGCCAAAGGCAAATCTCCAAGTTCACGATATCCCTCCATAAGGGTTGAAGAACAAAGAAAATGGCACAGTACGTAACCAATAGGGCTGTGGCATTTGCAGCGACTTTCTATAATTCCTGAATTGTACAATAAGGGTTCAGAGGTACGAAGGATTACAATGAGACCAGCTTGAGAGACGAGGAAGAAGTCAAAGTTATGAGGATGGCACACATCCTTATCGACAACAGTACCTGCACATGACTTCAGGACTTATGCAACTGCACGCTTGAGCTATATTGGCAAACCCATTCTGCTAGTAGGTTGGAACTAAACCATTATCTTGTAGCATACAACAAAACTTTTCCCATAATAAGGAAGGATGACCAAAACCTGGCAGAACGTTTCCATTCTTTAACGAATCTCGGTTCTGAGGAAAGAAACGTGTATTGTGACGTTTCTGAGCGACAATAAAGGTAATCCCAGGATTATAACCTTCTTCCAATTCCGCACACGCCTGTAAAAGTAAATGTGAATTAACACCCCATCCGGAAGGATCCGAAGGTCAAACAAAGAAGCATAAATATCCCTCAGTTCTAGCAAGCAGTAACAAAGCTATGGATCGTACCCGTTTGAACGCCATGAATTCTACCTCCAAACATTCCGCAAATTGGCTTTCGCTGACTCCATCCCTGAATTTCAGACCAAACGTTCCGAATTGTTAAAATCGAATGTAAAAAAAATCTGTTGAACGAGCTGGGCCCCGAGGTGACAACCTCACAGGAATAAATGCTTCCAGAGGGAAGCTGCTTTGCAATATAGAAAGGTATGAAGGAGATTTTAGGATTGTACCTGTAGATAATAATTTGGCTTGGTTTAGGATTTGTGCCTCTGGCGCATGTGTTGTAATATGTCAAAAGCAATTCTCTGGCAAAAACACAAAAGGGAAAAAAAAAAAAAAACATTAATCATCGTGGAGCAGAAATCATACCACGTAAGCCAATGTTCCAATGATTCCCTTCAGCCACATCTCATTGAAGGAAGGCACTCACCTCACCATGCCACCCTTAGGCTCATAAAGACCACTTATCATCTCCATCTTGGGTGGCTGTGTTCTAACTTGCGTCGAATAGTGGAACACGTCTGGCCAGTTTTTGGTGGCAACCACTGCTGCAATCGAAGGAACACTCATATCTCCAGGGGATCCATGCGACACATCCATCCCAAAGATTATGGTTGACTCACCAAGACAGGTGAGCATCCGCCGGCTCAATGGGGAATTAAACCCTCCCATCTATACACAGAATCAATGTGTTACAACAACACTTACATTCGAAGATGGATACAAAAATCTCCATTGAAAAAGGTTACTCGTGCTTGAACATGTAACAACTCATACCTTCAAATTTATCTTCAGCGCAAGGTTTCCAAGATACTGATCGTTGATCTGCCTAGGCATAACCATGCACTGCGAGATAATTCCTATTTTCATCTCACAAAACCTCTTGAATGGAGCTGTCACAAAAATTCAGCCTGTTAATCTCGGAGATGGAATATAGCTTCTACTATCGAGAGAGGTTACATTATTCAGTAAGAGACCAAGAAAAGGATCAAGTTACCGTAAATTGGGCTGTCTTTGTCCGATAATATGACCAAAATGAATACAGGCGTATACTTCTTCAGTGACATAAACATCCACTCCACCCGTTGCTCGGGAGAACGGTTCAATGCATCATGCAACTCTTTTTGTACCACAGCCGGTCTTCGCATCATCATACCACGTCGGCAGCAACTCTCCACCAGCTGATCTCCGATGCGACCTCCGTCATTGCAGCGGGGATCGAACACAGCGACAGCCCAGGGGTCTATTTTAACTCCCTTCTTTACAGTCTGAATTCGCACAAATGATCAGCGAAATTTTGTATTCGACTCAGGAATCCAATATTAAAAGTAGGCAAACTACGCATAGAGTACTACTACAAACCCTTCAAACGAGCACCCAGAGTACCTTGTTATTAAAATTCCACCGCCCCTCTCTAGGTTCCTCGGTATTCCCATTTCCAAATTCGAGCTGTCCTCACACAAGAAATAGTTAATACGTAATGTAAATTGCACGTTGCATTCTGGTGCAAGGCGCAGTCACTGATTAAAGGTGAAAGTGCACAGCGAAAATGTGTACAACAATACCTGAGGGGCAGGTAGCATTCTGCCTTGGATGGAAGCAAGCTTGTTCTCAAATCGAAGACCGAACTCTGAGATTAGTTTGTCAGAGCTGTAGTTGCTCACAGTAATCGCCTGAACATGAATCACGAAAGAAATCACAGCCCATGCTAAGTTTAAAACTGAGAAATAAAACATAAAAAATAAATGATCTTATTCAACTATTTCACTCACGTTCTCGCAGATTCTCTGCCGCTCTTGCGGCCCCTGCTTGCATGACGCAATCTGAGCAGTCCTCTGCCTACTAGACAGCGACTTCGTGTAACGTTGCCCCGCAACTATCTTGCACAACTGTGGTCAAAAGAACAAGAACCACCGCAGTTGAGAAAAGCAGAACGGGACACGTGAGAATACGATAAATATATATATATATATATATATATATATATATATATATATATATATAAACAATTTGATCACAATCACCAAATTCTGGAAGGCAGGTAAACCAAATGAACCAGAGCGAAGCACAGAAACCCAGACAATACCTCTAACGGCAAGAAGGTGGGCTTCTTCTTGTTCCCAACATCTAATGCTGGAAGACCTGGGTATCTAAGGGTGTATGAGTACACATCGAAGTAGTATTGCTCCACTAACATCTCCTCCTCCCGCACATTTCCTTCGCCGTCTTTAATCCTCTTAGTGAATCTACAAAAACATCAAAATTACATTGTTAACACAACTAGTGACCAATCTACAAGGACTATGAAATTAGGTTAGATACATAACTTGTCATCACTGCAAATGAGGAAGTGATTTCGCAAAATCATTTAGCTCACTTCAGGTCTTTAATGGGCCGCGGACTGAACCCCGCAATCTTGTGAGTTCGAGACACCGCCATGTGAATCGTTTCGATCCTAACGTTTTTCAGGACGCTATTGGCTTTTACCCAGTCTCTGCCTTGCAAACTATTCAGGTCTCTTACGTTGAACCTTTCCATCAGAAATTCCTCTACAAGGATGGGCTTTAACATCGTTGTCATAGTCATGTCTGTCACAATCGGAGGCACCAGTCAGTGCCATGCTTTAGTGCCTCCAATTCACTAAAGACGACGACAATTAAAAAATGTAGCGCAAGGTGCGAATGTGAGTGCACTCCGCAACAACATCCAACAAATACCATAGCTCAGAATGGGAGAGAAAAGCATGACCTCCACTTACCGAGATTCAAAGTCAAACCCAACCCAGTAGGCCTCACACTCGAGTGATAACCCCTCCAAGCCTCAACTCCCTCGCCCAAGTTGCCAACCGGACCCAAGCTCGGATGAAAGAAATTATCCCTCACAAGAAGGTACCCTCTGTACAAGCACATTAGAAATATAAGGTCATGCTACGTAGTGTAGACAAAAAAGACGTGGTACCACGAACAGCAGAGAATCCCGATGAAGATCTACGGGTAAGAGTCATAACATATACTTTACCTTCTTGAAGCACTCTCTCGAAGCACTATATCTAGAACACGTAGAGCATCTATTGCACGAACTTCCTGCTCTAGATCGCCCTTATCCATAACTCTCTTTAATATCCCGTGAATCGCTTTCATCCGAATCTTTCCAGCAAATTCAATCTTAACAATGAAATCCCTCCCTCTCGTAGCAGTCCTCCTCCTCTTTGGGACGGCTTCTTCCCCAGGAAAGCCTACACACAAGTCAAGATGCAACTTACAGAGATGAATAAATAACGTCCAGTGCATGTCGATCGACAAATGAAGATCGCATACAACTTAACACATGCAAGTATCGCTTACTACCTGGGCTGCGTGTCGATGGATCATCTTCAGCTTTTCCTCCCCGATTACCAGGTCTGAAAGAGGGAGTTTTGCGATCATCCAGGAACACTGGAAACTCCTTTGAGTTGAACGATAAACTCCCACTCGTAAACAAAGATTTTCCTCCATCATAAGCCCCTTGCTTTCCACCGCATTCGGATTCCCCAAATGTGTCGCGGAGCTTCGTCATGATCTCACGACATATTTTCTTGTTCGTTACTGCCGGTTCAATCGACACCTACAGGCATAGCAAAACAAACTCGATCAATGCCGGCAACAGACACCAGTGAAATGCGAGACAATACAGATATTTAAATCTAAAACACATATCGCTGGCTGAGAAATGATGTGATTGATCTCACATTGTAATGGTACACGTCGTCCCACTTCACCAGTTCGGTCTTGAAGTGATTCACACACAACTGTGTGGGACGACCCGCTCTCCCAAAGCTTGGTCTAGTTGCTTTGCTGGGGACACACGCTACAAGTAGTGCCAAAGCTGCACTGTCACTTCCCCCTCTACGGCCCTCCAGATGTAGTCCACTAGGTCCGAGTTGAGATGGCCGCACTTGGTTACCTCCAACCCTAGAATGGCCTGGAGCTCCGACAGGAACAGCTCCCTCTGAAACTGGAGGTGGTCGTGGACGACCACCCCTATCACGAGGCTCCGAACCGTCCATCGTATACGTTTACAAATCTCGCCGCATGATGAGCACCAAAATCAGCTCGACCGCCACTCTAGAATCAGCTTCATCGATAATCGCTGAAGATAAAATCAGAAACCTCGAGAATTAACAACAAAATCTATATTTGAAACAGCGCTTTCGTGCATTAAGCTTGCGATATTTTAATTGTAGACGATCAAAACAATATATACACACTCTAAACGTCCAACTCCCAGGACGTCAACTACATCACTCCCACCTGTCGAGGCAATCACGAGATCAGCGAAGCGCATACCTTACTGCAACCTACGGGAAAAAGAACGCGCTCCTTCCAATTGACCACCACAGAAGAAATTCCAGAAGCGGGGCAATCGCACTCCAGCTCTGATGCCACTAAATCACTACGCGGGAAACAAGAACCGCTTTCAGAAGCCAAATACGAGTTCCAATCGACACAAATAACGTCTCAAAAATGAGCTTATCAACGTTTCGAAACACATAGCACGAGGAATCGTACCAGAAAGACAAAAACGGATTCATGAACATACCGACTTGCAATGAATTTGCATGCGAAAGAAGACAGCGTGGATCTAGCTGAAAAGACAGACAACGAGGATAAGAGGGGAAAAAATAAGTGAAGAGGAAAAACCCTACAAGAGACTCCGCAAACACTGTCGCTGCGAAATGACGCTACGCACACAGAGATGGAACGAAGCGGACCATATGTGTCAGGTGCGAGCGGCTATGGCCCGAATTCGTGAGCCTTCAGCCGCGCAGACGTGACATCAGAGGCCCTCCACCGCCAACCTAACTGTCCCCCTCGCTCACCAGCCTCCCTTCCTCCCTTCAAAATTCGAACTCTGCCACCTCCCTGCCGCGCTCTTCTAGCTGGTCCCTATCACTGCCGCGGCCGCGGGACTTGGCTGGCGCTGGTGCCAGTCCTGGGGATGGTGACGCGACGGGATGGGTCCACCATGCGCAGACTGCTACTTTCTTTTTGTCTTTTGCTTTTTATATTTTCTTTCTTTCTTTTTCGGAAGAGAATAGGGTGGGCCTGATTTCTATTAAAAGACCGGAGGTACACGCAGGCACAAGGAGGTTGTGCCTTTAGCTTTTAGTTTCCTATTCTATGCCTTGCTGGATAATTGAATGAGAACATGGTGGGGTGAGGTTGGGTGGGGTTCCTTTGCAATGTTTGAGCCTGTCCTCCGGTAGACGATATTGTTACAGGTCCATGTACTGGCAAAATTTTGTGGTTAAACATCATGTTTCGGTGGAGAAAAGGGATTTAGTTCTGCATTTAATTTTGGCACATTCTGCCTAATTCTAAGAGAATTGTGCACACAGTGTAGATGACTGTGTTCAGGGGATATATGGATTCTTAATTTCATTGCTTTAATTTTTTTTTAAATCATTAGTTGTCATTGAATTGAATGGTTTTGGGAGATCTTTGCCAACATTGAATGCATGAAGTTTGGCATTTGCTATGGATTGTGTGATGATTTCCTTGATTTCAATTTCAGGTTCTTTGACTTCTTTCTGGGACAATGTCGAAATTGGTGTGAAATAATTTGTTTAACAACGTATTTTTACTTGCACAGCTCATCAGGATTTTATTAGTTGCATAGTTGTAATTATTTCATCTAAATTTTACTTGGTAATATATATATATATATATATATATGTTTTTTTTCTTTAAATATTTTAAGGATTTAAATTTCAAGTACAAACTAAATTTAATACATGTTCATTACAAACATTCAAATCTTATGAACATTATTTAGAAATATTTTTAGTTTGTTTGAAAACATAGACCATACATAATACATGCATAACAACAGAAAGTTTGCAACAAGTAAAGAAAGATAACAATCTTAGAGAAAATATTAACTAAGTTCCAGAAATAAGTAAATAAATGATGACTATAAAATTTTGAAATAAGAATTTGTGTACAAGTTTTGAACATTGTTTGTAGAACATGTTTGTTTCTTGATGTTGACTATTTTTGCATACTTTCAAATTTCACATGTTTGCAGAAATCCATGTTCTATTTACTATATATATATATATATATAGATTTTTTTTTCACTCAAACTTTTTATACTCAACACATGAATATTATAATTTCTATATAGAACTATTTTAAATTTGAAAATTTTAAATCATTAAATACATAATTTCTTTGAATAAATAAAATATGATTAAAGTAAAAATGAACAAAATAAATAAATTTATATAAGCTTATATTCATTTTTTATTTTTTTTATTTTTTTATATTTTTTGTTGCTACCAGAATTTCAAAGCACTACTCACATACACAAGTGTAGACATGGAGGAAAAATGCAAATAAAAGGGAAAAAAAAGTAAAACATAAGTCATTTTTGACAAATACATTTCATCACGTTACTTTAAATAATTTAGACAATTCTACCAATAGTTACAATGTTTGGAATGATTAGACTATTGCACATTTTGATATTTAAGCAAAACATTTTTGGAGGAAGGATGTAACTTTTATCAGAAAGTTACAAGATACAAGTACCATGTAATTTTCCATGATTTGAAAGCACCCATTAAATAAATATTCACATTAGAATTTTTATTATCAGTGAAAACTCTCCTGTTTTTGAAAACAAAGAATTGTGACCAAGATTAAAATGAATGTATAGCAAAGGTCAGTCTATATATATATATATATGTGTGTGTGTGTGTGTGTGTGTATGATTTTAGATGTTTGTTAAAGTTAGCTTGATTGACTGAATATATATTCATAATTTTAAGTGGAAAGATATTGGCCACAATTAAAGCACTTGATGTTTTTCACAGTATTAATATTTACTCAAACTAAATTCTGACATTCACACAATGCTTCAGAGACCCAAAAAACAAAAAAAACAAAAAACAAAATTAAGTCGTAATTCTACGACATTCATGTACACAATTCCTATTCACACAACAGTACAAAATACAAGGGAGTCAAGGTTTCACTATTCTGGTTTCTTAAACTTTGGCTGCCACTAGCCTCTTTATAACGCCAACTTTACACCAGACGACGTTTTTTAAAAATGTGAAGATGCCGAATCCATTGCGCCGCTGACTTGAATCCACAGCCTGCACTTGTGTTGTCTCTGGTGGCTCAATATTGATGACCCACCACTAAGCTCGGTTTAATCACCACCCAAATTGGTTTTCCTCGAAGACGTTACCCTTCATTTAACTTAATTAAAATTGAAGTTAGTGCAGAATTTTGGAGTTGGACTGTTACCATTTGTAAATAACGGCTTCGATGTAGTAATAGATTGAACTTCCAAGAATATGAAAAAAGTTCGTTTATTTTACCTCGTGAAAAGTTATCGTTGCATGATTTGATGTTTAGTTCTTCATCCTAATTTACCACGTCAGCTACGTTCAACTTGAAAAATGAATATAATAAGAAATTTCTGTCTTATAGAAAGATTCACGTGGTTATTCTTAGAAACATTTAAAGTCATTTGTCTTATTTAGTGTCTTTTAAGCTTATCCATAGCAATTAACGTCCACCAAGGTTATTTCCTGAATTGACTACTATTGGATTGTTACTTTACCAATGACCAAAATGCAAGCAATGTGCTTCAACTATTATTCTAAATAATAATAACGAACTTAATTTGTGTTGTAGTTTCAGGTGTTGAGGATCAGGTTCAAATCTTCAAAGCAACTAACAAATACAAAGAAAATATTAAATATTCACAAGTAAGAGCCTTGTGATTTTTCAGAAAACACCAAAGACTTGTTGACCGTGTTTCTATATATATATATGTAAATGTTTCAATCTATTATACCAAGAATTTTAAAAAAGTGTACCATTTTCAAATTATTACACTACATTCTTTCACAATAGTTTTTGAAATGAGTCTTTATCTTGTTTTGATATTTCCAGATTGATTTATATATATGTATATATATATATATATATATATTCCGAAAATAACAAACACATTATATTGAGGTTATGTCTAGTTAAATTTTTCAAAGTAATTTTTGTAAGGTAAAACATCTAGAAAAAAGAAGAGGGCTTTTCCAAACATGTAATGTTGCATTTTTCAATTGAATATATATTCTTGCAGTTAAATGATTATTTAATTATTTAATTATTTATTTTTTCTTTCTTTTTTTGCAAGTTAATAAATTTTCTTGTAGTTAAATTTAATCTAATATTAGTAATTTTATTCTTCGGTTAAATTTCTATTTAATCTCAGCGATCAAGTCCTGGGGTCCACTAGAATTCAAATTGTAGTTCTTCCTGGACATAATCTAAGATGCATCTCTGTGACGGTTAGTGGAATTGGGTGCACTCTAGAATTGTTTAATTGATGGCCTGTGTCTGACAATTCCAGTGCAAGGGCGTGTTTTTTTGTCACATCTTTACTCACAACTACAAATGGAGCATAGTGCTCCTGATGGATGATCCTCGGCTAAGTGCAATTGGCGGCGCGTCTGCGGAGCGAGGACGCATCAGCTCGCTCGGTTCAGCTGAGCACGAAGACGCAAAGGCCTGACGCTGGTTTTGCAATGGAAAAGTTTGAGATGCCATCTGTGGTGCACCTGAATGTTGAGGGAATGTTGTTTGATACCACGGTGGACACTCACACCCAAAGAGACACAGACTTAATGCTTGCTGTCATGTTCAGCGGTCGGCACTGGCTGCATATGGATTCCAAGAAAGATGGAACCCACTTCAGGCAAATCTTGAATTGGTTACGTGACGGAGTGATTCCAATCTTGGAATTCTCCGCATACAGGAGCTTTTCAGAGAGGCAGAGTACTACCAGCTCATGGGGTTGGTGGAGAACATTTCACCTTTGCTGTGTAAGAAAGATGATGATGACAACACGAAGCCGGAGATGAGCCGGCGGGATGTAATCAAGTGTCTCCAATTCGAGAAAGTGAGGCTGCGGGGGGTGAATCTTTCAGGGCTGAATCTATCTAAACTAGATTTGAGCAATGTAGATCTCAGCCATATGCATTTGATCAATACTTTCTTCGCAAGTGCAAAGCTGCATGATACCGACTTCACAGGGAGCGAGGCAAACGGGGCCAATTTTCACAACGCAAGTCTTTTCTCTTCTCAATTTTCAGGTACCAATTGTTGGTTTATAAAAAGGCATGTACTGTATGTATGAACAAATGCCTCAGACTAGCAAGTGAGTTTTTTACCCCGGCGTGTTTTGCCTGTGCTTAAGTGGTCCTGTCTCTGGTGCGGGCGAAGGAATGTTTAGTCGTATCGTTCAGTGTCTGGAATTCGTATCAGTGAAGCACTTTAGTGAATAATGTCGGATTCATAGTGGTCGAAGAATCATTAGAATGTTTTTTCAATCTTCAGCAGAGAGGATTCAATCGGTTGATGCCAGCCTCGGATAAGTTTTCAATATGCTTGTGTACTTGCACTTTAGGCTTTGCTTATAGCTTCTGTGTTTTCAATTATGCACTATTTTTGCTGTACACGTTCAAATTTAGAGCTGTAATGCTTCCGGGAATGTGTCTCAGGTGCGGGGATGGTTGGAGCGTTTCTTGCAAACTTGCAGAGTGCAAATCTGGCTGCTGCAAGTCTTATGAATGCAAGTTTTTGCAATGCTGACTTACGTAGTGCTCACGTACAGAACTCCGATCTTACGAATACAAATTTTTCGGAAGCCAACCTGGTAAACGCCAGTTTGATAGGAACGAAGCTCAGTGGTGCACACCTTCGAGGTGCAAAGCTGCACCGTGCCTATCTCAGGGGTGTGAATCTCAGCGACGCCATGTTGGAAGGTGCTTTATTAAATGGTGCCCACCTTCTTGAGGCTATCCGATGATTCAAACTTTGAAGAGTGTACATGTTGCTGCGTTCTATACAGGGTGCTCTATAAGTTTCTTGTCATTCACGGGTCACCAAATCTATTTGTTCCACTGTGGACAAGCAACTGGTGCAATTTCTCTCATGTTTTTGGCGATTATGTAAAAGCTCTTTCCAATATTAGCCATTGTAACTGAAAATTTTATCGAGTGTAGTTTGTTTCTACCGTACAGACAGTCTGTCTGCAATATACATAGTAAACAGAATGTAGCCATGAAGGAGCAGTAATTTTATTATGTGGAAAGAGGGTTCTATTATGTGGAAAGAGTTTCTGAATAAACTCGAATATTACTGTTATGCCAAAGACAGAAGTGGGTGTTGTGTTCATGTCAGATTCATTGTGCAGGATCTACCAGCGGATGTTGAATCATCTGCATTAATCTATTTTATTCATTAAATTATAGACTTGGGTACAACTAGGCAAATGGCTAATTGGTTATTGAAAATCTGTAGTCTACTAGCTGCCCATTTAGTTGGATAGCCTTGGCTTAAGTTGACAAATTTGGGCCTATGATATGTACTAAATATATCTATTATATACTAAATATATCTATAGTTTGATTACACAATTGGATTAACATGTTTATTTCTAAGTTGTTGTCAAAGATTTTGGAGCTTTATCCTCACGAATTGGTCGCTATTAGAGAATATCAACTCTAAAGGAACTAAAGATTTCATAACAATAAACATTCTTAGAAAGACAGGCCAAGAATTTAAACTGCTTTGAATTAAATGATTTTCACTATTCCAACATATTCTTATAAGCTTTGTTCAGCTTCTAAGTGATCTATAGATAGCAAGAAATCTTGTCTTGATTTTCATCTTGATCCTCTTAATCCATCAATAAATTGATGTACTTTTGTTTTGTCAACTTTTTTGCACTTCCAAGATCAATTAGTGCCATGCCATACTTCATAGAGAGAATACTATGAACAATGTCGATGATATTGTCAATATTAAAGTGAGAACTATCTTGAGTTAGATCAAGAAATAGAGCTAACTTGGATAAGAAACCAAGCAAGTAGTCCTTGTACTTCAGAAGTTTTGTCTTTATTGCAAGAGTTGTTGTCTTTGCTTACAACCTCATAAAGTCTATTGAACAACAACTAGATATAGTATTCTTGCAATAGATAAGAAGCGATTTAGAAATAATGGATTGAAGAGATATAGTGACATACAACTTGAATGAGGCCAGATTGGTCATGATTTTTTGTAATATGAAGAAAATCACAAATGGATTTGAACGCATGCCATTCAAATTAAGAAACAATGCAATTCAACATTGGAGCAGAGAACTCATTTATGTTGCATAAAGCTTTGAAAACATCTTGCAACTTGTAGCAATTGTTTACCATGGCAAACAATGAGTCCTAATTCTTACTATAATTGAGTCTTGGTACCTAATCAATATATGTTTGACCTATATAAACTTGGATTGTATAAAATTTTAAGCTATATTGTATTATTATAGCAAATCCGCTTCAATATCTTTCAAGCCTTATCAACATCTTCTTTTATATACAACTTGGCATTCTTCGTGGTACAGTTGATGATATGACAAATACAACAAATGTGAAAATTTTCATGAAGTGCATTAAGAAGTTTGTTGTTCACTAGCTCTCCTAACAACTTCATTACATTTGGTATTTTAGTGCTATCGTCAATGGTGATATCCATAATACATATTGACATGCTGAACTTATTTAGCAGGTTGTTTATAATATCAATCATAATAGTAGAGTTGTATGGAGGCGGAAAATATTTGAATGCCAAGATTGCCAAGTGTAGATCTTAATCTTTATTCACCCAATGGATGGTATTGTAGCTACAAAACACTCTTGATGACCAACAATCTATAATGAGCTTGAAGTGAGATATGACATCATCTATTAGAAAATAAAATTTTAAGTTGTTAGCAATAAACTCATCCTTAAGCACCTTTCCTAATGTGCAAAAAATAATAAAAGATTCTGTAGTATTGATAGAATGTCTTCACGAGATTTTTTGAAGGACGACTTTTTAGTGGTATTAAATAATTGCTTGTTGTCTGCAATTCAAAGTACTAAAACTTTTAATACTTTGGAGCATCAATCATTACCTATGATATTATGCTGATTTAGAGCTCTTGTATTAAATAGTACTATCTGTGTTTAGTTGCGAGCAATACCGTTGCTCTAATAATCTTGTGGATGACCTTGAGATGATGGGCAAGAACAGCACTCGAGATCCATTGAACATACAAATGCACATTTCAAGCATTTGTCAACTGACATTCTATGTATATTAGGCAACCATCAACAACCTCAAAATGATCTTATATCTAGGATGAAGATTATCTCTTCTTGATTGACCTTTGCTCAAAAGAAGATATATTCTATGGTACCACTTTGATACTAGCTAAGTTGTCTTTAGAGACAATCTAATTATCTTCAAATTGGATTGCTTCAATAGTCTCATCTAGTTGGTCATTAATATTCATTTTTAGCCAACAAATATCTAAGTCTATTAAATTATTCATTAATTCTAATTTAACTACAAAAAAAATATTAACATAAAAATAATCATTTTTAAAGAACTAATTTTAATTAAATTATAATCCTCAAAATTGATCATGAATTATAAGAATGGATTTTCAAATCCTAATGATAAAATCTTAAGCCTTAAAATGAAATATTAGATCATAATGTGAAGGATGAACTCTCAAATTTAAAGTTCTAACATTCAAGTTTCAATGAGTGAAATAAAAAAATAATATAAAATTGAACTCAATTCAGCAAAGTAGGTGCATGGATACAAAAAAAAGAAACGATGGACAAGAGGATGAAAAAGTAGATCATAAGAAGAATGTACAAGAGTGACAATGGATGAAAATACCATTATTAATGTTTGTGAATGAAACCCATCTGCTGTTCTATAATACTCTCTCAAGAAGAAAATAAAAGCCTTGGAACTTTGCCTCATTGCCAATAGAATGTATGAATTTCCAATAACATAATTTCTTAATTCAGAAAGAGAGAAAGAGGGAAAAAAAGAAAAAAGAAAAAGAGTTTCATAGCTAGATATCCAATTAGGGACTAAAAATTCTACCCACGCACCATCACCACACCAACCATAGTGGCTTTCACCTTTGAAATAATTCTGAATTGAACCACACGTCGATAAACACCAACACATGTCGCTGAGGTCCTCTTGAGAACCTGATCTCTCAATCACAGTCTCTGCACCGCACTTCCTTGGACCTAGACTTTTCATCCTCTGAGGTACCAAATTTCTGTTTACGAGACAATTAAGTTCTTACTTTTTTTCCGTCCAAAATGTAGAATCTGTGCACATTTCTTCTTCAATTGCAAGAAAATACTTTGCAAGACATCATATGGTGATGTAAAACGATACTAGTTGCCCTATTTGAGGACCCTGCAAGCTCGAGGCTAAAACAGATTGGTTGCTCGAAGTTGAGGATTCCTCAGCACTACCTCCACTTCCCTCTCTGCTAAGGACCCTGCTGCTACTTTTGAGTTGGAAGTTTTTTCCTGAGAAGATGTTGAGGGTGCCTCTTCAATCTCTGAACTACGGATGCTCTCTGCATCCGTCACAGGCTCCGTCTCCTCCTCTATTTCAAGTGTCTTGGATTTGCTCATTGCTTTACCAACAGGATAGGATTGTAAACCTAATGCTTGCAATCCAGGAGTTGCAGTTAAAGGTGCTGGAAACACACCTCTGATCCCCGTGTTAATCCCCCCCCCCCCCCCCGCCCCCTGCAGTAGACTTATTTATTGATTGATAGCCTGAACCACCAGCCCCGGATGATAGCTGTGAATCTTGAGCAAATGAAGCCGTAACTCCATCTATTGCAGATGTATACGGTGGGAAGGAAAGCAATGACAGCAAATTTGTGAGCTTGTAGCACTGCCTCCAGGTCAAGCCGAAGCCACTACTACACTGCTGTTTGAATCCGGTACAACTCCATCTCTTGCTTAGTTCGCTGGATAGTTACTATCTTCCCATCTAACAAATACCTACCTCCCGGAATAAGTCCTTCCTTGATTTTGGTTACTCCCGGCACCTCCGTGGTCGGATGTCGATTTGTTGGCCATGAATAAGCCTTACATGGCTCTGGCACACAGAAGAAGCTTGTTGCCATCATCGCACATCACGCCCGCAGCTCCTGGAATGTTGCATCCGAAGAGTGGGTACTGGATAAAGGCAATCGACTTTGCACCACCTGATCCCCCACCTAAACCAACCCCCCAAGCTCGACAAGGATCCTTCCACCAGTCCAATTCTCAACTCTGATAATTTGAACAGTAACGGTCACATTTACTTGGCAGCGTTCTGCATGCAACTTTTAAACGCCAAAAAGCCTTCTTGCACATTCCTTTCTCCACAGCACTTGTAATGGCGGTGCACTTGTTTCAAAAGTAGCTGTAGAAAGCAGATCCTTCAACGATTCTGAGGTCACCTTGTCCTTTAATGAATGATGCAGATCGAACTCAAGTGGGCCTCTGTTCATTTTCTGCTGTAATACCACCAGAATCATGTTTCTTCACTGCAATCAGCTGACGGTTTTTTGGCACCGCTCGTACACCTTCGCTAACTGGACCGAAGTGGTTGGTTGCAAGATAAATTTCATCATGTGAGAAATTCTGCCAAGACCCGGTGCTACAAATTGTTTTAAGAAAACCATTCACATAACAGAAACAAAGGCTCTGCCTGTGCCTGAGGAGTTAGCAACATAGGATTAAAAATCGTCAACTCTTTCTTCTGGGACAACGTCGGAAACAACTGCTACTTAATGGTGGCGAAGGATCTCCACAGGCTTTGAGTACAATGTTTCTGGGTGGGTTGTGTCATCCCAGTGTGGTCACTCAAAGGCTCAATATCAAAAGATGAATTCAGTAGACTTTTCCTGAAAAAATTAGATCACCCACTCGAACATGTGCCCTCCAGCACTGGTTGTGGAGAGGGGTCCTCCTCAACGTCGTATCTCAAATCCTGTCCTGATATGTTTAACTTTTGGATCGAGTTCATCTTGTTACTAAAATCCTCATTCCAGAGGCAAGCATTGATGGGGCCTGATTCATCTTCTACAATTGAAGGAACTGAGCTGAAGAATTTTTGCTGTAGAATGCTGAGAAAAGATGTGTCATCTTTCTGCATTGTGGTAACTTCAGCTCCAAAAATATATTTGGAGTTTCGAGTTGCTTGATGCTCCCAAAAATCTGAGACTTCATCAACCAAAGTACTATTTCCTAAAACATGTAGCCTCTCTAATGATTGTCATGTTTTTCAAAATAATGGTTGGTTGGATATTGATACAACATATGAGATTTTTAAGTTTATTTTTTAATTAACAATACTTATATATATTTTTTCTTTGCTAATATAGAGCAAATATATAAGGATTTTATTATTTTATTATTATTATTATTATTATTTTTAGCGTATCACTTAGAGTGATCTTATATTTATTATGAGATATAACTTTCTTATAGTTGGCTTTAATAAAAGTAGCTAGATTTAAAATTTTACTTTGAATTTTTGTTTTTCTAACTTAAAATATAAAATATTTAGCATCAATTTTTTTTGAAATAAAAGTTTTTTAATAAATATTTTATTAAAACTTATTAAAAGAAATATATAAGAATACTAAATAAATATTATTTTATAATATAATTATATACTACGATATTAGTTGGAGTTTAGGAATAATGGTTGGCCAATTGCAATATTCATAATTTAAGATGTACTCTTTGCTTTCTTTTGATTGATTTGTGACTTAATATTTTAAGTCCAACATTGTATAATTTCTATATTTGGCAATTAATATAGAATAATTAAATTCACCTCATATAATCCACATTTGAATTATGTCTTTATTGTTTTTAGAATTAAATTGATAGTAATAGATTTTTAATTAATTTTTTATTCTAATATGCCATCTTTTATATATTTAGATATGGTACAAAAGAGACTTGTATCTTGTTTAGATAGATCATCACCTCTTGTAAGAATTACCAATGCAAAGCCTTGTAGAATATATAAGTCTACTAATTCCACTAATTCTACTAATATTAATAACATTAGAAGAGACATTAATTTAGTAGAAGACGAAGTTGCATTTATACATAGAAAAGATAATAATGATAATGTTGACATCAATGTATATAAGAAAAATTTAAATAAAAAATATGTTTTTTGGCGACTTTTATAATTTTAGAAGTTTATGTCTTTATAACTTAAATAATCTAATTAAAGTAGGTAAAAAAATATCAAATAAGAAATAAAATATCCTAATAAATTTGTAGTTATAACAAGATTTTTTGGAATCAAGTTCTTAAATTTTATTTTTAAAAATATGTATACAAAATTATAACATAAGATTAGATATTTTTTTACTTTAAGCAAATTATTGGAAAAAAGTTATTTATTTATATAATTTAATGAAACTAAAATACATAGAAATTATAATTACTTAATTTCTTTAAAACTTATAGTTGCATCTTTACCATTTTAGAATGGAATATAGACTTTGACCAATTTGAAAATTTTAAGAAGAAAACTTAAGATAGAAGTCTTATTTTAATTATTCTAAAGAATCTAATAGATAATTTTAGAGATATTAATAAAACAATTGCTTATAGTTTAGAATGCCTATTTAGAGAAGATAAATATAATTTTAATATCTCAAATTTAAGATCTTTTTTATAGATTTAAATTAAAAAAAAAATCTATTATAGTAATAAATCTAATACAATTTATACTTTTGTATAGGATCACACCACACTAAGAAAGTTTAAAGTTCTATCTAATGATTTTATCTCATTTAGAACCAATTATATATTTGGCCATCTATGAATTGTTCCATCTCTTGAGTAGAAAGGACTCATGTTGAGAGTATTTTGTAATTTTTTTATAACAAGTTTCTAGCAAATTTGTCCATATTTGTTAAGACCTTGTCAAATTATACTTTTAGTACAGAATGTACTTCATATTTCATTTTTAAAGACAAACTTATTTCTCTAAATTCAAATAGTCTATAAACAAAGTCTCTTTAACAAGGATCACATCTTACAAAAATATTTGAATCTCAAGAGAAGGATTTTTGTAAAGATAGCTTGTTGCCAAATGAAAGATTTTTAAGGATCTTAGTTCTAAGAAATAAATGTTAATTTATGCATAAAAATAATAGTCCAATTTCAAATGTACCGTGTTTAATGACAATCTCAAAATTGGTAGAAAATAGATTTAGGTATTTGGAGATGACACATAATACATTGAATATCAATATCAAGGTTGATTTTTCCTCTTCAAGTATTTATCACTACATTTTTATACCATATAAGGCAAATAAACATAACTTCTTTGTGGGATCAAGGATTGGACCAAGTGTTATTTTAATTAAGTAAGAAGTCTTATCTAAGGAGAGTTTTTCATTTTTGTGATACTAAATTATTAATAGAATTATTACTTTGAAGTAGCTTTTTACCAAGTTTGGCCAAAAATTTGTCATAAATTCTTTACTTGTAATCCATAAATATGATAGGAGATCAAAGATTAATTCACTAAGTAGAAAATAGAAGAAATCAATGCCAAAAATTCTTTTTCTAGACGGTTTTTTTTGGCACAATTCTAATAATTTCAAGAAACCTTCAACTTGATTTTTATTATCTTCTAAGTTTTACTTATTTGAAAATTTTATATTAAATTTTTTTTTTAAAATTAAATATTTAAAAAAAATTATTTTTGTGGAATAAGATAAAACAAACCATTTATTTTCTTCTATTCCAACATATTCTAAGGGAAGTTAAAATATCATATTAGAAAGATGATTAGACTTTGATTTATATAATCTAAATTTAATTATTGGAATTTAGAAGGACCCTATGTCACGGACAATAACTGGATGAAATCAAATAAACAAGTGAGACTTCTCTCAAAGAAATAAATATAAAGAAGTATATGTATTAAAAAGGAACTGGAATGGCTAATGCCAAAAGACAAGAAAACTAGAGACTCTTGAACTAGACTGGAAACAAGAAAGGAGTTGACAAGAGTGAAGAAGGCTTCACTCTTGTCTCTATTTATACTATCTACCTAAGAGCTAAGTGGCGACGTTCTATAGGACCTCCAACACGTGTCCAATTTACAAGACACGTGTCCAAGTTGCAAGACACGTGTCGAACTTGCAGGGCAAGTTTCCTATATGTTCGCCACGTATTTAGCTTGGTCTTCAAGCTACCAACATGTGCGACATGTGGCTAACTTATTGACCAAGTTTCTAATCCAAAAGTCTACTATGGATACTTATAAAGTCAAAGCAGCGTCTATGAAGTTTCTAGGAAGTTTTTCTAAAGATATTATGGAATTAACCTGCTTTTACCTTCTTTTATCTAGTTCTATCTGATCATATAGGTAACTATGTATATGTCCGTGACATTATCCCCTTTTAAAGGACGAGTTCCACGAGGAGCGATGATTACATGTGTAGAAAGTCTAAGATGCGGCGGATAGTATTTGCCACATATTCTGATCTTTGTTCTCTTCGAAGGTAATTGATGGGTCCTCTCAGCCATCGATAGTGTCCCATTCCAGGGCGAGAAGACCACCCTATTATTTGATTATTGTTGTGACCTTCATAACTTCCTTCAAATGTCACATCTAGAACACCGTCAGGAGTTGTTCCTATCTCCAATAAAATCACCAAACATCGAGAATCTCTTCCAAGGTCGTGATACCAAACACGTTGTATCTCGCCATCTATTCGAGGAAGAACATGTCATTCTTGAAGATCTTCATCTCGATTGCATCGTCTTGAGGGTTGTGACAATCGCAATGTCTCGTCCGGTAGGTCAACAAATGAAGGCTCTTGAATCAAATCCGTTGGCTATTGATTCTCCATCTCCTTAGCGTCACAAAATACAAAGAAGCTACAAACAAGGATAGAAAGTTGAATGTTATCTTGCCTACATCTTGTTTCTTTTATAGGGAAAGTCTTCATCTTGGTTTTGATGGATGTTGTTGATGAAAGGTCTCCACCTTCTTCGCTGCATTCACCAGATTTTTTGCTAGTTCCCATGTGCACTCACTAATATCATATCCGTGCCAGTGAACAAGATATTTCAACCTATTTCGGCGCCACCTTGAATCTAAAACTTCTTCCACTTCAAATTCGTCATTATTGTTCACTTCTATAGGAGGAGGTGGCACTTGTCTTCTTCTTGGTATGTTCATTGTCTTATATGGTTCAAGAAGAGACACGTGGAATACAGGGTGGATCTTCATAGACTCTGGTAGGTGTAATCGATATGCAATTGGATTAATTTGTTCAGAAATATGAAAAGGTCCAAGCTTACGATAGTCCAACTTGTCACAAGGTCTCGTAGTCTTGATATTGCGACGAAGTAGCCATACCTTGTTGCCTACGTTGAGTTGTGGTTGTTCCTTTCAATACGCATCAGCGTTTATCTTTTGTCGTTCTTGAGCTTCCTTTAATTGTGCCTTCATTGTTGTATGTAGTTCTAACAAATGATTTACCAAGTCTTTCGCCGCAGGATTGTCAACTTTTGAATAGTCAAAAGTATCAAGTCGTGGATGGTAACCATAATTGGCAAAAAAAGGTGTTTGTTGTGTAGAAGAATGTACCGTATTATTATAAGCAAACTCTGCCAATGGTAAAAGAGTTGTCCAATCATCTTGTTGGTAGTTGATGGTACATCTCAAATACTGTTCCAAGACTTGATTTACGCGCTCCGTTTGTCCATCAGTTTGAGGATGGAAAGCTGAAGATAGCTTTAAATCCACCTTTAGAATCTTGAAAAGCATTCTCCAAAATCTCGATACAAGCTGAGTTCCTCTATCCGATATAATATCTTTAGATAATCCATGATAGCGGTAGATATTGTCAAGGAAAAGCTTAGCTGTTTCTTTGCCTATGATAGATTTTTTACATGGTATAAAATGTGCCATTTTAGTGAAGCGATCTACTATCACAAATATAGAATCATAAGAACCTGAGTTTGGAAGATCCGTGATAAAATCCATAGACACAGAAGACCATGGTTGTTCTGGAATAGGTAATGGGTGAAGAAGTCCGTAGGGTCGGTGGCGAGGAGTTTTTGATCTTGAACAAACATCACATATTTTTAGAAAATCTTTGACTCTCTTCCACATTTGAGGCCACCAAAAATATCTAGATATCAACTCTAGAGTCTTATTGTACCCAAAATGTCCTACTGCTGGGAAGTCATGACGAGCTTGAAGAACACGTAATCGTGCTTCACCTTCTGGAACATATAAGCGCCCTTCGAAATAGAGTAGATTTTTCTTGAACTCAAACTTCAAAATATCATGAGACTTAGAAGAATTATTCTTAATTTCATGAATAAGGGGATCTGAGGACATACTTAACTGAACTTGCTTGAGAAAAGTTGAATCAATAGTTAATGTTGATTTTGTTGCCCGAAGATAAAATTGCTCCGGCTTCAAGAGAGTCGTTCTTTGTTGATCAAAAGCTGCATCTCCTTCTTTTGGTGCAAGATAAGAACGTCTAGAAAGTGCATCGGACAGCCCTTGTTGTTTTCCTAGCCGATATGTAATAATGAACTCGAATCTTGATAGAGACATATGCCAACGAGCACGACAATGATCCAACATGGTCTTTGACATAAAATACTCGAGGTTCTTGTGATCCGTATACACGGTGACTAGACTAGAAGCGCCTTCTAGATAATGACGCCATTCTTGAAAAGAATCCACAATTGCGAGAAGTTCTTTATCATGGATTTCGTAGTTGATCTCTGCTACCAAAAATTTCCTGGAATAGAAAGCTACTGGATGGAGTTTGTCATCTGTTCCCATTTGTGACAATACTGCGCCCAAAGCAAAGTCAGATGCTTCTGTTTCCATAAAGAATGCCTTGGAAAAATCAACGCGATACAAGATTGGTGCAGAAGTAAAAGCTATCTTCAAAGCTTCAAATGATGCTTCTGCTTCTTTACTCCACTCGAGCTTGTCCTTACAAGTCAAACGTGTAAGTGGGGCTGCAACTTGAGAGAAGTTCTTGATGAAGATTCGATAGTAATTGGCAAATCCTAAAAAACATTGTACATCCCTTACTGTTTTTGAAATCTTCCAATCCATGATTGTTTGGACTTTCTTAGGATCCATCATGAGGCCATCATTCGAGATGATATATCCTAAGAAGTCAACTTGAGTAGTGTGAAATACACACTTTTCCATCTTGGCATACAATCCTGTTTCTCTGAGTTTTTGTAAGACATAATGAACATGTGTTTCATGCTCTTCTACGTTCTTAGAGTAGATTAAAATGTCGTCTAGGTAGCAGACAACAAAATCATCTAAAAATTCATAAAAAACATCGTTCATGACATGTTGGAAAGCAGCTGGTGCATTTGTGAGTCCAAAAGGCATAACATTATATTCGAAATGTCCATACCTTGTTCGAAATGCAGTTTTCCATTCATCTCCTTCTTTAATACACAAACGAGTTGTATGCTCCTCGTAGATCTATTTTTGTATAGATCTTAGCTTGATTCAGTTGATCAAGAAGTCCAGAGATTAAAGGTAGTGGATACCTGTTCTTGATAGTGATCTTGTTAAGTCCCCGATAATCCACACACATTCGTAATGATCCATCTTTTTTCTTCACAAATAGAATTGGAGCTCCTGCATGAAATTTAGAATGGCGTATAAAGTTCTTGGCCAGATTCTCTTCAATATACTCCTTGAGTTCAGCCAACTCATTTTGTGATAAATTATAGATTGGTCCAAAAGGAGGCTGAGATCCCTCTTTGAGATCAATCGAACAATCATATGGGCGATGCTCCGGAAGAATATCACCATTCTTCTTCTCAAAAACATCTTGATAGTCTCGGTATTGGCTTGGAATGCCACTTGAAGCCTTTCCACTATCAGAAATGGGTGTTGCGTAAATAGCAAAAGTTGGTCCTTCTTTTGCTGCGTGTATAAAAGCTTTTGCACCTATTAGTACAGGTTTTATTGTACGAGGCTTGTAGCTTTTTACTGGATCGGTAGGATGTTTAATAATATCCTGGGAAAAGTCAAGTCTACGAGAATTCCAATTTATTTGAGGATTATATTTTTCTAGCCATGACAAACCTAGAATAACTGGATTAGATGGAGATTTAATTATGTTAAAGGTTACATAGCTATTATGACCATCTATTCTTACTTTTATAGGACGGGTTTCATGAGTGACATCTCCTGAGGACAATGGGCGACCATCTATGACTTCTACATGTACGGGTTTAGGTTTCTGTACTAAGGGTATTTTACGATTCTTAACAAATTGTTCATCTAAAAAACATGCTGAGGCTCCTGAATCTAATAAGGTAGAGGCTCTGTAATTTTTTGGTCCTAAATATACATCTATCATAAAACAAGGAGAGGGTTCTGAGGAGAGAATAGGACCTTCTTTGGGGTATGGGGTTCGGTACCAGGATCCTGTTGTAGTTGGACAAATTTATTTTCTGACATGTTATCTTCTTTGACAGCCATACTCCTCATTTTGTAGTTGTTTTGTTTCTTTGGACAATGTTGGGCAGTGTGCTTAGGTTTTCTACAATATAAACATAATCTTCCTTGACGACGCCAAATCTTTTTTTGTTCAATAAGAGATTTTAAATATATTGCATCAATTTATATGTCTTCTACTTTCAAATGTACGTTTTGTGAGGACGTTGATGTTGCCATTGAATAATA